>PVJD01006570.1:0-96374 GCA_004026545.1 Mormoops blainvillei
CTCCCCCTGTCCCTCCCATCCCCACCCCCCACACTCAATCCCACCCCTCCTTGGCTTGTCCATGAGTCCCCCATACATGTTCCTTGACCAACCTTCCCCTGTCCCCCCACCCCCAGTCTTCCCCTCCCCTCTCTCCTCTGTTCACTGTCAGTTTGTTCTTCACTTCAGTGTCTCCAGCTACATTTTGCTTGCTTGTTTATTTTGTTGATTAGGTTCCCCTTATAGGTGAGATCATATGGTATTTGTCTTTCACTGCCTGGCTTATTTCACTTAGCATAACGCTCTCCAGTTCCATCCGTGCTGTTGCGAAGGGCAGTAGCTCTTTCTTTCCTTCTGCTACATAGTATTCCATTGTGTAAATGTACCACAGTTTTTTGATCCACTCATTTGACTGATGGGCACCTAGGTTGCTTCCAGCACTTGGCTATTGTAAATTGTGCTGCTGTGAACATTGGGGTGCATAGGTTCTTTTGAATTGGTGTTTCTGTATTTTTAGGGTATAATCCCAGCAGTGGAATCGCTGGGTCAAAAGGCAGTTCCATTTTTAGTTTTTTTGATGAAATTCCATACCGTTTTCCACAGTGGCTGCACCAGTCTGCATTCCCTCCATAGTGCACTAGGGTTCCCTTTTCTCCACAACCTCGCCAGCACTTGTTTGTTGATTTGGTGATGATGGCCATTCTGACCAGTGTGAAGTGGTATCTCACTGTGATTTTAATTTGCATCTCTCTGATGGCTAGTGATGTTGAGCATCCTTTCATATGTCTCTGGGCCCTAAATACACACATTTTAAAAGGCACAGCAAAATTCTGGGAGAGTTGTATGAAATACAGAAAATGATGTTTTTTCCTCATTATATAATTCATGTTATATAATTTAATCCCAGAGTATCTCAAAATGCTTTTACTTTTCTCATCTGCTCCTTTAGCTCTGTTTATTCAGACAAGTTTTTGTTCCACAGGGAGAAAATACCCAAAATGAGAAGAAAGGCTATTTTATTAAAAATTGAAAACGGAAGGGCACGACTACTGACAGTCAGTGCAGTCATTTGTGGAGGAAAGTTACCAGCCCAGATGTCTCTGACTCAGACTCAGGACAAAATGAAAAGCTTTTCTATGTCAGCTTAACTATTTAATTCCTTTTTTCTTTCTCCTAATTTCATATGTTTCTTCAGAACCCCATTTTTTCCCTCTCAGTTCACCCACTACCACTCTTTCCCTGTAGTGTTGATTTGTAATTTTTAATTAAAATTCTCTTTTATCTCATTCTTTTGTGGTGAGAAGAATGAGCCAAGGTTTTAAAAGATCTTGCACAGGGTCAGTTGCCTAGTATTAACCTAGCATGTGTATGTTTCTGTTTATTATTGTTAGTAATGACGACATTTGTTTTTCATTGAACCATAAAGATGATAATGTCATATTTGTTCCTACTTTTCTGTGTACAGTATTTTTATAGACCCTCATAATAATGACCCAAGGCAGGAAAAATAGGCAGTATTACATGACAACCAATGCCTCAGAGCGTTTTCAAACATTACAGATGTTAACTAGTTCATTTCTGTACTTCCCCCCCAAATTCTTAAGAAATTAGACCAAAAGCCTTAAGAGAAGCTTTCCATTTTACATATTTCCTTTTAAGGTGACACAGTGAATTTTGCAAAGATGACAATTTTATTTTCAGATCATCGAATTTTGTTCTCTAGTTTGAACAGAGGCTTTTTGTTTTCAAATTTTTATTTTGCTGATAAGAAAATTGAGCCCTAGTGAGTATAGGCAGCTGGTACTGGTTTGTGGGACCTGTGGCAGGAGGAAGAATGAAATGCAGATCTCCTACCTCTTTTTTCCTTGTAACATGCTTTTTCTTCTTCTAAGTTTTGATGGCATATCATTATTTGCCTTTTATAAACTGGCCTAATTTAATTTTCTTTATTGTCAAATAAATATGGAGAAAAATGACACCTCTTTTTGAAAAATTTCCCTGATATAAGAGGTTTAGTTCAATCTGGCAAAGCAAGTTGTGAAATTGTCTTCCTATGATATAAGTGTTGGGAATCACACCCCATCTTTAGCTGCCCTGGAGTGAGAAAGACATAGGAAGTGGACTTCAGAGTGCAGTGTGACTCGAGCAGGACGTGGGTGGGGAAGAGTGTGGGTTCAGGAGGCGTCCCTACTTGACAGACTGAACAGAGGTTTTGGGAAATCTTTTGGTGGTTTGAGCTCTAAAATCACAAGCTGAAATCAGGCTTGCAGAGTAGAGGAAGAAGCTAGTTTAGGTTGAGGGCTGACGTTATGCTGGTGATAATGTGGTTTTGAAAACCTGGCACCACAACAAGATTTCTGTTGTACAGAGGAAGGTTTGGACAGAAGTCTTCTAACCTCACATATGTGACTTTTTTAAAAAATGTTTTATTTTGAAATAATTGTGGCCTCGTGGGAACTTTAAAATATCGTATCCTTCACCCAGCTTATACCTGTGGATTTTGAATGTGTGGAATGTGTGCTGCCGGCATCCCGGATCTTACAGCTCAGGGAGTAGGAAGACTATCTAGGGGTAAAAAGTTGCCACTCTTGCTAAGTTGGCTCCGGTTGCTGTATCAGGAGTCATGAAGAAGGTTAAAGCATTGCCTGTAATTTTTAAAAATTGTAACTCCAGTCCTGGCCAGGTTGCTCAGCTGTTTAGTGCATTGCCTGATAAACCAAGGTTGTGGGTTCAGTCCCCGGTCAGGGCTCATACAAGAAGCAACCAATGGATGTATCAATAAGTAGAACAACAAATCAATGTTTCTTTCTCTCTGTTTTTACTTTTCTCACTGTCTCTAATCAGTTAAAAAAAAGTGTAACTTCATGTAGTTGTCCAGGTTTATATTTATATAGTATGTTAAAACGTCTTCAATAATTATTCTATTTATCTTTATGAGTTATTTATCTGAAAATTACCTTTCGAGTGTTTAGGTTTTCAATTTAAATTCAGGTTTTAAGTAGTAAGAAAATAAAAGTTTAAAAAATCATTATGAATGAATACCACATAAGAAATGTTTTCTACTTAGTCTCATTTCTTGTTTGAATATTAAGGTTAATCATCCTGGGTTCTAGGACCAAAATTAAATTACTTTTTCTGTGTAGGTTCGAAAACATGTGAATGATCTTTATGAAGACTTAAGGGATGGACACAACTTGATCTCTCTTCTAGAGGTTCTGTCAGGAGACACCTTGGTAAGTTGTACATTTCTTAATTTCTTTAGATGAACATGTGCATATGACTAGTATGTTTTCAGCACAGACTGACTGTTCAGATTTTTACAGTATTCATCTTTTGAGCTGCAAATTCTGCCTGGAAAAAAAGAATTCTGGTTGGATTCCTAAGCATTTTCAGACTTCGAATGATGTGACCTTGGGAGATCGAAGCACTTTAATTTCCTTGCTTATATAATCAGCTCTATAATTAAAATACTATTTTTTGTTTTTGCCTTTTCTTTTTTACCTTTGGGTTTTTTTGCTTAGCAGAAGTTGGATGCATAATATAACCACATATTAAGAGACTCACAAATAGCAAGAAAATAAACATGGTTTTCTGAAAAATGGTCTAACCCACTCCACAGGTGTCATTTCCTTTTTTTGTGAACATTACTTCCCCCTTCTTGGTTACCTGTTCTCCTTCATTATGTTCTGTTCATGCTCTTCTTTTCATTTCTGGTCTGTCTTGTGTCTTTGCTGTCCTATCTTCTGTCTGTTATATTCATTAGCCAAGGGAGCGAGATTTTTTGAAGACCTTACGATTGGTGAGTGCAACAGAAGCATGCGAATATGAACAGCATGAGGATGTGGAGGATGAGGATAAGGGGGTAGGTGTCGGCCCCCATAACTCTACTAACCTAGCCATTACAGTGCGGTGAGCGCTAACGTGGTAGAGAAGTAACCCACGGGTTCAGGCTCCTTTTTAGAACACTATAGAAAGGACCAAAACCCACAGTGAGGTGGTGGATGTGTGTGAACCAAGAAATTTGGACAAAGGAAATATTTTCTCTTTAAATTTATTTGTAGATTACTGTACCCTGCCTGGTAATCACATGTAAGCACTTAAGTGATGAGATGGCATTTTAGCTAAAGGATTTTATATAGTTACGGACATCTTGACAACTAGCCTGCTAATTTTTATGCCAATTTATTCTACTTCTGGAATACTTGTTGGCAATAGGTATTTGATGGACATTCTTTACCTGTCTTCTGTGTCTCATGTTATTTAGAAAGGGGGAAGGTTTTAAAATCCTGAGTCCTAACAGCACTCACAGAACTATTTCATCTCCGTGACACTTAGTTGACTGCCAGACAGGGGTGCTTCTTTTGCCACCTACACCCCTAGCACCCCTGATTTCATTGGAAATCGGGCTTCTTTGGAGCCATTGGGTGAATTCATCAACACCATCCCTGCTTGTTGTATAGAAATCTAATTTTCCATTCTGTAGTCTGTTGTCCGTTTTATTATGGTGCCTTTGGCTTCAGCAACCTATTCATATTTGAGAAACTAAGCTGTCAGTTTTCTTTTTTCCCCTTTGGAAGATTTGATGTGGTAAATTTCAGCTCCATTCTTTGTATTTTTGTTAAGCATTTCCCAGCTCTGTTTCATTATGTTTTCCTTCTGCCAACTTGCAGTGTTTCCAAAGGAAAACAGTATCAAGGAACAGAATCATGGGTTATCAGCTTTCCCGAGGCAGTAAATAATCATGTCCATCCTCAAGCAGTGTAGAGTCCAACCGATTTTGTGCAAAACACTAAAATAAAATAAAGAGGAAATATATTATATGGCTTTAATTGCTTTTCTCTCTTCCTCTATCATGGCTAAGTAAAACTCCACTGTCTTTCTCCTTCTTGGTGATTTTTTTATACTAATTGCATGCTATTTTACCTTATTTTCATTTACATGCCATACATACATAATTATAAAAATCATCTTGATAACAGAGTTTATTAAGGGAAAAATGGAGAATGGTATTCTTCTGTGCATCAGTAATTTAATAACTGTAGGCTAGAATTGTAGTTTAATGAATATAAAAATCTATATGGTCTATGGTATTTTCTCTTTTGGAATAAAGCATCTGTTTAAATAAAATACATTTGGAAAAGTCCCTAGTAGTTTAAATTTAAACCCAGATAATACAAAAAACTTAGAACTACCTTTAAAAATTTAATGGGTTTACCCAAACAGTAAATACCATTTTGACATATTAAGATGATCATGAAGTATATTTATATACTATATTTAGCATGGTCAGTGCTAAGCTAGTGTTTTTATACCCTGCATTTTTCTATCCTTAGCCCAGAGAAAAAGGTCGGATGCGTTTTCACAGACTACAGAATGTACAAATTGCACTTGACTATTTGAAAAGACGCCAGGTAGGATGTTTTTCAAAGATCGTCATTATATAAACATGCAACTGAGTAAATCTGCACAAAAACCTGTCAGGGAACGAAAAAGTTAAAATGACTGTGAATCGTAGTCTTTATACTTGTGCTTTTGTGAGACAAATATGTTGAAGTGGCTTTAAACATTTGCTCCAAAGAAAAGAAAGTTAATAGGAGGTATAAGATTAGAGGAATTATAAGTGGCTACTTTTCCATTTGAATAAGGCCTACGGATTTTCCTTCTGTCAGAGTTGGAGTGCTTTTGCCTAGGGAGTTAATGACAGAGTGTTAACAATGCCTGTGAACAGTTCTTAGTAGTAGGAAGGCAATTCCTTAATTTTTATATTTAATTTATGAAATTCTTTTTATAAAAATAGTTTGCATAATACTTTTAAAATTAGTGTATTTTTAATACTTAGTTGTGATGAGGCAATTATTTATTTTTTATAAGTAGATAATACTGGATAATTTATAAGTGGTTAAAAATAAAACGTTTCTGGCAACAATTTCCACCTGCTTGAGGTTTCAGAAGAAATCATTGAAAAGAGTGAACATCATACTGGATATGATCTTGATTTTGGCAACATTGTGTATTATAGTCATATAGACCAAATAATTGGTTTAATTCAGGAAGAATTAAAAGTTACTCAAAACAATGGGAAATCAGAAAGTGGTGGCAGGAAATTGGAGGCAACTATACTTAAATAACAATTAGAAAAAAACAAATGTAATACCTACATAATAAAGGCTTGAAGATACTGATAAAAAAAGAAGTGGCAACAATTTTGATTTTTCATGGAGGTGGAAAAAGGAAAGGAGACAAAGGGGGAGAGGGAAACTATCTTTTATTAGTACTTCATTTAGGTTGTTATGAATATTAAAATGATTTTGTTATTAAATTTTAGTAAATACTCTGTGCTTAAATGTTGTTTGGTATTTGCCTTATTTTTAATTCTAGTGGAAGTTTCAGGAGGGATTAATGGTTAATTATATCTCCTGGTATGAAATATTTTTGGCAGTGTTTTGTCAGAAAGTAAAATGTTAGATATCATTGTATTTAATTTTTTGGTATTCAATTCATGATATTTAATTATTTTGTCCATTCAAGAGGTAAACTTTAGATGACATCATTATAGTTATTTACCTGAATGCATTACATTTATTTACCCGATTATGACATATATGTTGTTGTATGTGAATGCTGTCCAAATGTCCAGTCGCTCATATGTTCACTTATCTGGGTAATAGTTTATGATAGAGAAATAGAAAAATAATGCTAGTTTTTTTTTTTCCCCTTTGTGAAGGAAGTAGGAGAAAGTTTTCAAAATTATTTTATGGTTCAGAATAGTTTCCTACTTAATTGTAAAATAAAGCTTATTTTTAAAAGACAAACTTCCAATTTTAAAAATCTCAAGTATCTACGACTTCTCACTTGAGTTGTACTTGTTTTGATAAATGAAGAGTTTTATTACTTGATCTAGAAGACACAACCAAAGTAATACCCAGGTTTCTTTGTGATTACTTCATACTTTGCATTCTAAAATGAGTGAGGATGAGGGTAAAACAATATTTGAGGATTATGGTTTTTAAGTCATTCAGTTTTTTTCTTTGTATAGTTTAGAATTGCATTTATGTAGGTAAAGTCACGTCATGTGATGGTTTGAAAAAACATTTTGTTTTATCTCTTCTTCGCATATAAAACAGGTGAAATTAGTGAACATTAGAAATGATGACATAACAGACGGAAATCCCAAATTGACTTTGGGATTAATATGGACAATAATTTTGCACTTTCAGGTAAGCTCAATTTTTCTTGGTTGTCATTTCTTTTAGCCTCTTATTGCTAGTTTTCAGATGGTTCACATCAAAAGTGAATTATACATACATATCCTATGGGAGGAAATAATTTTTAGGCTTCTTTTCTTAAACAATACATTTGTATTATTCCTTTTAAGTAACTGCTTGTGAACCCGGTATCTCATTTCCTGTTGTTGAGAACCTTAACTGTTTTTAGGACAATGCTTGTAATTTCAGAGTTGGAAGACAAGATTCTTTTTAAGTGAATACAAACACATATTTTTTTTGTTTATTGGAAGGAATTACCTGATTTAGATATATGAAAATTTTATTACTCAATCCTTAATTTAGAATGGTTTTCATTGATGTTATGGTTTCCGGCTATGCAAACTGTTTTCTTTTATTGATAGACACTAGATGGCAGTATAAATATGATAAAAGATCTCCTGAATTAGTATTCATGTTTTTGTATAGAGCTGTACTTTTTCAAACAAGAATTGAGGAGAGTAAATGCCAATAAATAAAAATTTATCAGCTATGGATTATTATTTAATAAACTTGTGCCAATTGAGCGCTGATTTTGATTTTTAGTTTTTGTAAAATTATGCATTTTGAAAACATCACCTTCATTTGAAAAGCTGGGTCCTAAGTTTGGAACTTGCTTTAGCTCAGGAGCCCCGTGCTGGCTCCCACAGAGCTGCACATGCAGCACAGGGCCTGGCCCACAGGAGGTACACGACACACCTTACTGCCTGACTGTCATGCAGCTGGGCGTTGGAAGAGGAAGAGATAGTTTGCCAGCTTCCAGAAGGAGCTGGGGTTTTGAACCAAATTTTGAGAGGTGTTAGATTTATCTTTTCTTTTAAAAATTTGACGGGGGGGCCCTGACTGGGTGGTTAACTAAATTGGTTGGAGTGTTGTCCTGTTCAACAAAAGGTGCCGGGTTCGATCCCTGGTCGGGGCGTGGACAGGAGGCAACCAGTTGATGTTTTCTTCTCTCTTTCTCTGTGCCCTTCCTTGGGTGAGGATTTACAAAGATTTTGACTGGGGTATAAGGTTTGTAGGGGAATGGTGGGAAATCATGTACCTGGGGCTCATTTGGGAACAGGAAAAACCTGACAGGCGTAGAGAGCTACAGGAAGTGGAGCGTAGGGAAATTCCAGGTTTTGAACAGACAGCTGAGGAATGTTGCAGCAACCATAAATCAGAGGGGCAGACTCAGGTACCAGGAGACCCAGGTACCAGGTGTCAGGCAGCCAGGCTACAGGGCAGCTAATAGAGGTGAATATCTACTCAGCTGGGCATCGGTACCAGGGAGATCCAGAAGCAGGAATGGGGGGCAGGACCCTGAAGGCCTGTGGGTTTCCAATTTTAGAGGACTCCATCCTTAGGGGCCTCAGAGCACTGAGCACTAAACCAAGATACGGATCGGGCCTGGAGCCAGACCTTGTTACCAGAATTGGGTAAATTCTAAGTAGAACTGGCCAGAAGCTGATTTCACAGGGAGTTCCTTGGCCGCTTTCTCAGGTATTTTTAATTAGCCCTAAGTGGTTCAAGCCCCTCAACTTTTAGTAGGGTTGAAACTTCAAGGACCCCACTTTGGAGGGTTAGAGGCCTATTAGCACAGGGAGCCAAATCCCATCATCACTGCCAGAACTGGTAAGACAGGCTGCGCCTGGGTTTTGAATTTCACAGTAGGAATCCCCGGGCAGTGGGAAAACACTCAGGTTTGTGGAGAGCTGAGTTTCATTGTTGCTCTTTCATGTATGGCTCTGATGGCACAGAATGAGTCACTTAATTACTCTGAACCTGAAAAGTCGTGTTTTAGGAACCTCAACCTGCTGATTCTATGTAAAGTAAATTGAAATGGGCAGAGTCCATAGCCAGGGAGATAGTCCAAGAAGCTGAGAGGTGATCTCTGGGTAAAGTGATAAAGGCCAAGACTCAGGTGGGGATGAAGAATTGAGTCCAAGAGATGACATTTTGAAGGAAGAATGAAAGGGACTTGACAATAGTGAATAGAAGATGAAGGAGAGGGAATAAAGATGATGACTCTAAACTTTCAGCTTGGGAGGTAAAAACCAGCCAACCAACAGAAAACAAACTGTTGAGAGAAATGGGGATGATGGTAAGGGCAAAACCAAAGACCTTGGCAGGTTCGATGGCATCCTGCCAAGGTGGGCCGTCCTGTCCATTTGTCTGCTAAGCGGTTGGAGATTTGTGAGCAGAGCAGAACTGAGAAGTCAAAGGTACAGATAAACTTGGGAGTTGCCAGTATACAAGTGGCTATTGAATCTGTCAGAGACAAGGGATCTTTAGAGGACCTCAGAACGAGCATACACGGAGAAGAGCCAAGAGCGAAGGACAGAAATGTGGGGGGAAGGCTAACGATTAGGAGTGCAAGAGGAAGAAGATCCATTTGGGGAAACAGAAAAAGAATATTTGATGAGTGGGGAAGCAACAAGGAAATGTAGTATTGATGAAATCAAGGGAAGAGGATTTCAGGTAGAAAGGCATAGCGAGCAGTGTGAAATGCTACTAGAGAACATGAGAAATTTAAGACTGAGTTCAGGTTAAGAATTTTGTATAAAAGGAAGACATTGGAGACCATGGAGAACATACTCCCAAGCTACTGGGAGCAGAAACCAGAAAATATAAGGGACTGAAAAGTGAGTAAATGGTTGTGAATTAGACGTAGTATATTTAGACCTTTAGTTTGAGAAAATTTAAGTGAAAGTTCATTAAAAAAAAAGAATAATGTATTAAAAAAGCTCTTTGGGGTTCAGTTGTCTTTGGAGGAGAGAGGAGGACCAACTACAGAAGAACCAAAAGAAGTTTTGCTTCTAATATGATCCGGTGGCATATGTTAGGACCAGTGTATTTTAGCACCTGAATTACAAGATAATGACCATTATGTTATTACCGATATTTAAAAATTAGACCAATATTTATTTAAAGTGAAACACATCAGTGTTTTGGTAAAACAGAAATGTTCCTTTATGTAGATGAAATGACCTTTTTTTAGTACTATGATAATTTAATATTAGAACAATTTTACCGGTTTTGCCAAGATGTAAGGCTATTTATAGCAGTGGTAGTCATTCTCATTCTAAGTGATAGGGCTTTTTTTTTCTTTCTTTCTACACTTTACATAGATAAGGGAAGTAATTTCAGAAGACCAGTTTATTTGTTTTTAAACTATGTTATGAGCATCACAAATTGAATCTGTTTTCTAATAAGGCTGGCTGAAGGTTAGCATTATCAACACCATACCTCCGTGTCATTAGCCAGTGCTTGCTAGATTCAGAGATACTAAGATGATGGAATATGTTGTTCTACCCATTGGGAGAGTGTTCGTAAAACTGACTGTAATCTAGGGGGATGAATTTATTGTGATGGAAATAAAAATAGGGACGCAGAGGAAGGAGTGTTGCAGTAGGATCAGGAAGGTGTTAGAGAATCAGAAGTTTTCACTGATACCACAGATCGGCTTTGCAAGATGATGACCAGCTACCAGGCATAGACCAAAGTTGGGCCATTTCTGAGACAGGGAGTGTTGCACAATGGCCTGAGCGTGGACAGTTGCTCAGTGTGGTAGGGCTGGAGGCAGAGTGGGTGGTGTGCACATCACTGACTGTGCCTCTATCCTGTCAGTGCAGACACCAGCCATTCTGCTTTTAAATTCTCTGGAATAATGTTTTTTTGCCATTGAAGGCACTGAAAATCAAAGAAAAAATGAACAAAAAACAAACCAGAGGTTTTATTTTTGCCAGCTTCTCTTCTAGGATGTTCACTTTTTGCCACTGAAGGTGGTTTAATTTTCATTTTAAGTGATTAAGGAAAAGCTCACCATGCAGGCCTATTATTGACAAATATCAACACCATTGCTAACTTGACTGTTTAATTATATTCCTATTTAGAAAAACATAATGAGTTTCACCTTTTGATCAGTCCATACCCTAGCTAGAAAAAATCAGTTAGCAGTTTATTTTTATTAGATGATTTCTGCTCACGTGTAAGTCCAGTCATGCCATGCTAATTTCCTTTTTACCATAGCTATGACTCAGTGTTAGAAATATGCACACCTTAGATAATCAGGTTCCGTGCTGGTTTATTATTTTTATAGCAAGGCCCTAGAAAAACTACATAATATTTAACTAAGGTACAATTGTAAAAGTTACATATAAAGTTTAACTGCTTTAATTCATCTAAGAGAACACACAAGTGTTTCTTTTGGCTGAGTGTTCCATGCCTTAAATCATAAAATTGATCAGTTTGCTTACATGAAAATCCTAATGAGCACATAATGGAAATGGCTTGGAAATATATGTCATAGGGAAAATATTGCAAACAATTTTGAAAGATTGATTTTAGAAACAGGTTTAATAGAGTATTTTAGGCATTATGCATTTATTATGTCTTTTTCAGCTGTTAAATTGTCCTTTTTTTTTTTATGACTGCTGTTTTGAATACGAGTCCTGATGTAATTTACAGAGATTTTTGAGTTTTCTTTTTCACTACCAAAATTAGTCGGTGTTTCTTAAGAAAAATAAGTTAAATGATAGAGACTCTCTGAAACTAAATTTGAAAGGCACTTTGGTAAATGTCTCCCCACTGGCATTTGCTTTCTGTTTGCACTCAGATTTGTTAAATCACAAATAGTTTCAAAGGTTAACGCAAACTTTGGTAGTGTAGCTGCATTTCAGAAAACTGAAAGTTAAAGTGAGGGTCAGAGTCTCCTTGTATAATAAAGCTAAGGGTTTGCCTTGCAAGCTCATCAGTGTTGCAGTTTGACCGTGAGCAGTAATGTTTGTCTAAGAGGATTGGTGGCCAGAAATAAGTCACACTGTCTAATGAGACACAGGGACGCAGCCGGGCAAGATGCCATGGCATTTCTTGCGTGTGCCTTTCTCATAAGCAAAATGGCCTCATGCTGAAGAGGATGGTCACACAGTCTGAGGAATCAGAGGTCAGAGTGGAATTTTCGGTTGTAATGGAGAAGATCTAAGTAAGCCCTGGATTTGGAAATGAGTGAATCTGTGTAACTGATTTCTTGCAAGTCCAATGGGGAATGTCTGTGGATGTGTAAGAGCTGAGAAAGAAGAACAGTATTTAGATCCTGCCAAAACTCCTTTGAGCCCTGAAAAATATTCTCCCGGAAGAAAATATTTCAGAAGAAAACCGATCAAGAAAACTGTAGATGACACGGAGCCAGGAGAGCGAAACAATGAAAATGAAGGAAAGAAGAGGAGCAGCATTCAGCTCTTAAGAGAACAGCCGGCTCTGTCATCCAAGGGACTGGCACAGGAAGGATCTGTTGCCCCAGACCTCACACTGGAGGATGGAATTCAGCAAGAGAAGGCAGAGGTGGTTGCTCACGGTCTTAAGCAGAAACTTTTGCCGAGTGCTGCAAGCAGTTGGTCTTACCATGTGAACATTTCTCCTGCTAAAGACAGTGAAACAGAAATAAAAGTTAGTGAGCTGGATGAAAGGATTTCAGAAAAAGACAGCACTCCATATTGTGCAAAGAGGAAGAAATATTTAGATGATGTCAACACGAGAGAAATAACATTCCAGAGCAAAACTGAGGTTTTTTCTTTCCGAAAGGCAGCCAGCTTCAGTTCCATTCACTGTAGTACAGAGGGATCACTTGAAAAAAGTGAGTTCTCTGAAGACCCATCAAAAAATTGTAGCAGTGGCCAAGAAAAGCAAAACACTGAGAGATATCACCCTCATGCAATACACCATTTTCAGCTTGAAAAAAAAAGATGTCATTCCCTCTGCACTAATGTGCCCTCTACTTCCAAGGACACAAATGAAAATGAGGTAAGTGAAATGTGGCGACTGAGTTTAAGGTATAAGTAGGTACTCCAGGTGCTCACTTCTGATTTCAGTTCTATAAATTTTTTTAAAGTTATTTTCATGTTAGTTTATGTGAAAGCTGTGGAGTTCTTGGTGCATTTAATTTGTAGCTGTAGGTTAGAATTTTATGTTTTTATATTTTTGTGACATCACTTTCTTCAATCACACTTTAACTTCGAAAGCCCATACCTTTTTCCTATTTTTGGACTACATCTTTAAGAGAATGCACAACTTTTTAATTTCTTTAGTTCATGTTTCTTGGCTCTTCCTGTGGAGTAGCCTTTGGAAACTTAGCAACACTGTAGGCAAAAATTAAATCAGAAAACAGTCATGACAAGCCAATAGCTTCATGACAAATGCAGGGAGGATACAATACAATTATTAGTACTGACTTGCTGATCGATAAATTTGAAAAGCCAAATTCTACTTCTCTATCAGTTTTTAGGTACAGAAACACTCATGTTTTGCTTTCAGGTGTGTGTGTGTGTGTGTGTTGGGGGCAAGGGGCACCGATGAAATTGCCCGAATCCATCCCATGTCGTTGTTAAGATTGTTCCCTGACCCCAGCCTAACATCAGAACCATTCGGGCAGCAGGTCATAGGTGTTTGAATACAACACAGGCTGCCAGTAAGTTGAGACCTTGATTCCTAACACTGATCTTTAGCTTTGGACAAGTTACTTCTCTAGGGTTTTTACTTTTCTTTAGAATGTAAGCGAATATGTATTTACTTGCCTGAGAAGTCCATTACCCAAACAACCTCCTCTACCTGTTACTAGTTGGGATTCGATGGCTTTTTTTTGAAAAAAGCTACTTCTAACTTTGTCTTTTAGCGTAAACTCTGGACAGGAGTGGTATATGTGATGTTAAACACTCTTGGCCAGGTCATTGCATCATGGGGCAGAGGTCATTTGCACAGTGACAGATACGGGATGAGTCATTTATTAGGGTTAGCGTACACGATCATCATTGGCCTTAGCCGCTAGTTCTCCTGAACTGTTCCTGTTTATATGCACCGCCACACCTTGCCAATATTATGTCATCAGCTCTATTTAAATTTTACAGTGGCTGCATTTTATAAAGAAAGCATCCAGGCTATGTCATTATCTGTGTAGGTCTAGCATAAAGGTCAGTGTGAGAGGAAGCGACTTGGCTGCCACATGTTTATGAATGGAACCACTTGGTGTGCTCACATATGTTTTCCAACTGGTTTTTTTTTTTTTTTGCATAATTTGGATTCAAGTAAGCCCTACATGTTTTCATTAATGGAAACTCTTAAAATATGTTTCTTCATGGTACATAAGCCCCCTTTTCCCTTCCAATTGTGTACCTAATAATTTCTGAAATTTCAACAAAAAATTCATGTGAAAATAAGCCATAAACCTGCCATTCAAATTTGTAAAATAATTGTGATATGGAGGTACTTAACAAAGTCTCATATATTGTAGGTAAAAGGTGAATGGAATAATTTTTATTTACTTGAGGAGTTTGATGTCCTCTTCCCTGTAGTCCAGATAAAGAATGTGTATTTGGTGCCATACAGAGTCGGAACCAACAACTTAGCTACTGCACTTAGGACGTTCTTCCTGTTACCTTGGAGGTGTTTGACTCTGTTTGCTTCCTTATCTTCATTTAGAACTTTGCACAGGACTCTTTCTTTTCCATTGTAGTTTACATTCTTCATTGGAGAATTAGATGCAAATGAGAGCTTTTAACCCTTGATTAGTATTACATCCCAGAAATGGGCTGTTAGCCCCTGCTCTTCTTATTTATTCCTTCAAGAACTTTTTCATACCATCTCTGTTTGATCCACTCTTACTCTGAGACACTTCTGTGCAAGATTGGGCTTGATGACTTTTGAACTTACTATCAAGTAAAATAGTACGCAAGTCTTTGAACTTTTCTTATTCCTACTGATCCTGTGAAATTTGTCTTTCTTAGTATGGATGACCAGCCTATATCCTCTTTAAATCACCTTACTGGCAATCACTTGCTGACCTAGAGTGGCCTCCAGGTCAATGGGCTCTGTGGAGGTGGCTCGGCCAGCTCCTCATTAAGTGCCTAAATAATAGAAAGTCTTAGCATACCTTTACTAGGATAAGGAGGTATAAATTTTTTAAAAAGATATACCTTAGATTTGTATATTGCTCTAGAATTGAAAAAATGCTTTCAGACACATTGTGTTTTTGGATCATCGTAACAACTGTATGAAATAGGCAAAATGTTCACTTTTTCCTTTATAGAATGAAGAAATAAAAACTCAGGTTAAATAATGTCCTTAAAGCAACACTGTAGATGGGATTAGCTGAGTTAAACTCTGTGACGGCATCCCACCTCGATTAATTGTTGAAGTTCTGAAAGGGACTGATGTGAGCTCAGAGCAGGGGTTGATGTTTATTGGAATATATATTCACCTTTGAAGGATCCGTGTTACAAACAGAGGCGGCAAAGGCGAGCCATGTCTGGGGACAGGGAGTAATGAGCTCACTGTCTATACCTTCTCAGGGATCCCTTATTTGTCTAAGACTCACATGATACCTATACCTATGACACAGTCTCCTACCTTTGCATGTGAACTTTTCCCACAAAGCATTCTTTTTTCTTTAGTTTCACAAATCCTGCCTCATCCCAGTCTTTAGATTGATCTCAGCAAAAATGGTGGTTTTCTCTGTTTATAGGCCATTGGTTCTGTAACTGACCACATGTAAACGTCATCTGACGAGCGTCAAAAAAGCACAGATGCCTGATGGCATTCCAGCGATTATCGCATCATAGGTCGGGTGGGGCTCCGCAGGCGACTCTAGAGGTCATGACTGTGGATAGGGAGCTTGTTCCCCTTCTTATCCAAGAGCAGCGCTTCTCAAAGTGTCACCCCAGGGTCCCTGCGGTAGAATCACCTGGAATGTGTGTTGAAAACACCTTACCCCAGATTTAACTTGATCAGAATATCATCTCGTGGGGCACGAGAGAGCATTGCATGTGTTTCAGGCACCCTCTCACATGTTTCTTAAAAACACACTAAAGGTTGTGAACCAGCGTTACCGTAGCTTAGCATTTGCCATCTTTTTTCTTCTCAGCATGGGTTTTCTGATGTGCAATGTGGATTATGGGCTGGAAGGCAGGAGATAGGAGTTACAACTTTGTCCCCAGGGAGCTGTGTGACTTGGACAATCTTCTTCATTTCTCTAGATCCCTAGTTTATTTTCTAGGGGGAAAAAGGGGGTATTGGACTAGACCTTGATGCTACTCTTAATAGTAATGATATTCGTTGAGTCCTGCTATATGTCAGACACTCCACCATTCTGTTATTTAATCTTCAGAGCAAACCAAGGAGATGGTTCTATTATTAGCTCCATTTTACAGAGGAGTCAACCAATAAGGGGAAGAGCTTAGATTTCACCCCAGATTATCTACCAAACTGAACATTTAACTCATGAAGTCTTCCCACATATATCTTTTTCAGTTTTAAATTTCTATGAATCCATGTAATTTATATGCATAGCTTTTTTTTTGTTTAGTGTTTTCCTCCCCCATCCCTCCCTTTTTAAATTTCTCTATGAAATATTTATTATTTACTTGTTATTTATTGAACCAAAAGTAGCTATTCTGGAAGAAATAAAATGTAACCCTTTTCTGCATGCATTATAATCCATTGTTTGTTCATAACAAATGACTGGGGATCATGGCTGTAAATATAGTCACCTGAAAGTTAAACTTCTAAGATGATGATCATGAGTAATTTTAACCCCCGGTCCCCGGCCATGCTATGTAGCTGTATTAACTAATGAAAACCGAACTATTCTTATGCTCCTTTGATCCTTCGATGAACTGACAGTGAGAAGTGCAGAGACCTGATTAGGACAGAAGCCAAAGAGAGAAGGAAGAGAGGAGCATGGACATTGTACAAATTATATTATCAGTATCTGAATAATGAAGCATTGAATATTTTTATTAATAGACTTTTATATTATAAAAACTTAAAAAGTTGAGAACCATCTCAGCATGTTAGAATATATTAATATTCAAGTTCACTGAAATACAATATTTATTCAATTTTTTTTCTTTAACAAAGTCTTTCACGAATGTTAGGCTACAAAATCTTACTTAGAATTCAAGGACCATGATAAAATCTAAATGCTTCACCTTTCATATGGTAGCATTCCTCTACAGATCTTTAAATAAAGGTCATTTGATTTACAGTTGACTAACTCATTTCTTTCTGAATATTTCATCTTTTTAAATGAAAATGCATTTTTTTCTATTTCTAGTCATTTGGATTTCATAGCCAGTTCGTGAAAATTTAGTTATAACGTAATTGCATAGATTTTGGGTCTCTGTCAGTATTATAACGCCTCTGTCTTTTCAGTTAAATGGAGGACATGCAAAAGTTTAAAATCCTTTGCTGTACAAGAATAATAATTATGTCTGTGGTTAGTTTTCCCCATATATGAGTAAGAAATAAGTGAGCATTTGCTAAAGGGAGCCATCAGTTGAGGACATTAGCACTTAAGCTTATCAACTTTTTGCTTTTATCCTTTACTGAACTGTTCCTTTTAGGGAGGCAGCCTTTAACCAAACACAATTTTCAAAATACTTTTGCCATCTTTATAGTGAAAAATATTTTGTGGGACATTTTCACACATTTTTTAAACTTGGAAACAGACACTAAAAATGTGTTGATTACATTTGTTTCTGCCAAAATAGTTAAAACATTTCTGAAGAGAGTGTCTTTGGAAGCAAACATCTTGGCTTGAAAACTTTGCCTGTATTGACAAAGTCAATATGGAACTTACTTTTGCCTGACTACAGTGTCAAGTATTGTGAATAGAAGAGTTTAAGCAACAACATTCATCCTGGTACATAGTTACCTTTGCTCACTAGGGGGCAGGCACTGCACCAAACCCTGTGGGCGTGTCATCGTAGTCTCTGCATCTTTGAGGGTATGCTTTACGGGAGAAGAAGCTGAGGTCCAGAGAAGTTGCAGGGTTAGAAACTGGTGGAGTTAGGTATTGAACGCCAGTCACCACCCTTTACAGCTCTGTGCCAGTCTCCCAAGTTAAACTTTTACTCTTGAAATAATAACACTAAGAGACTCATGAGATAGAGGAATCTTGAGATCTACCTTTTCCAACCTGCTGCTTTCATTCTCATTAACTTTTAAAGGCTCTCAAATAATATAAACTCTATGTTTTTTTTTTATTTTAACAAAAATATATGAAGGAATTGAATTTCCCTTGACAGTGCTTTTATGTCTGACCCCCTAAACCAATAGGGATTTTGTGTTTTGTAGGGAAGAACAGTGGACTAGCTATCATTTCTTTATCTGCTGGGTGTTCCTTTAAATCAGTTTTTGCTCCTGTAAAGTGAGATCGTTCATCAATACATAAAACTCTTTCTGAAAAGTTGTAGGGAGTCACTATAGATTTGGAATAGTAGAGGAAAGAGAACTTATGAGATCTTGAGTCAGAAGACTTAAATTTCACCTAAGTCTTACTTTTCCCATCTGTAAAATAAGGTGGTTTCTTCTTTTGAGGACTCAGTGAGGTGATTATCTGAAGAAGACTCAGTATACTGTAAGCACTTTATGACTTTTATTGTGTTACTATCTTCTGCTCTTTAAAAAAAGAGAAAACCTCTTGTAACTGTCTACTGAATGGAAGAACTGCAAACATTTTCAGAATTTTTAACAGAGCACTGCTTTCTCTGCTTTGGACTGAAAGCGTTCTGGATTAACCGAGTAGGCTGCAACCTTCCATCCCCCAGCTCCACTCATCCTCCCATTATTTCTTCAGCAAACATTTACTGAATACCTGTTGTGTGTAAGACATTATATAGGGGAAAGGGAGGGGAAGTATCATCAAGGAACATGCATAAAGGACCCATCGACAAAGCCAGATGGGGCAAGGATTGAGGGTGGGAGGTGGGGGTGGGTGGGGCTGGGGAAAGTGGTGGAAGGAAAATGTTGGCACAAAAACAAAAAAGTGGACAGGGGAGTGTGGGCAATTAAGAAACCAAAGAACTGGTGTGTGCGGTCCATGGACATGGACTAAAAGGTGTGGGGATGATGGGACGGGGTGCAGGGCAGAGGGGATAAAGGGGGAAAAAATGGGGTAGCTGTAATAGCATACTCAATAAAATATACCAAAAAAATTCCATAATTAGCTTAAATTTTGTCAGCCTCTTGGGAACAAAATAGCCCATAGGAGGAACCAATTCTTCAAGCTAATATTGGTTATTTACACCTTATTGGAGAAACATTTCAGAGGTCTTACCAATAATAGCTCTGGTGTGAGAGAGGAAGAAAAGGTAATGCCCGAGGCAAACCTGCTTTTTTGTGGGGGTAAAGGCTACTGGTTGAGGCAGTGTGCCTGGTCTAGGAAGGAAACTTTCCACGTTCCAAGGGGGATCTTCCTCGGAAAATGTGTAGTGTGTGTATCAGCTGCTTTGCCAGTATAGAGACCGATACGCTCCAGTGAGAAGGGCCTTGATGTTAGGGGCTGAGGCAAAGCTAGACAATGCCTTTTTTGACCTATGTGTGTGAAAGAAAACATTTTCCCAGCGGTCAGTGCCCTGCGAGGAAGCACCCACTGTGGCTACTGACGCAGAGGACAAATTAGCCTGAGTTGTTAGCATAAATTTCTTTTTTAAGCATGTAGGAGAAATATCACCCTTTTCTTGCAGATTTTGAACTGGAATTTAGGAGACCTAAGGCCACACCCTAGGCCTCCTACGAGCGCATGCTGTGAGACCCTGGACAAGTCCTATCACCCCTTTGAGTCTAGGCTTGTTCACCAGTGGGACAAGGGAGCTCACCGAATGGCTTTGCATTCTTTTGGTTTGTGTTCCCCTGGTACCGTAATCTTTCACTATATTTATAGCCTGCTCTAAACTAAACATCTTAGCTCTCTTAACTTCAGAGATACTGCCTTCTCCAATGTTACACATAAATCATATATTTATCTATCTTCCTATTTATTTATTTAAATTTCTCGTGGTAACACTGGTTACAATTTCATAACATGTTATCTGTGTATTGCACTGTGTGCTCACCACCCAGAGTCTAGTCTCCTTCCATCACCACACATCTGACCTCCTTTACCCTCTTCATTCTCTCCCCAGCCCCCTTCCCTTCTGGGAGTCACCCTACTATTGTCTGTGTCCGTGAGTTTGTTTGTTTTGTTCATTTGCTGCTTTCTGTTTTGATCCCTCAAATGTGTGAAATCATATAGTCCCTGTCCTTTTCCATGTGACTTATTTCACTTAGCATGATACTCAAATAGTAAAGTTGATTTAAACTTTTTAATCTTTTTAGTACATTATAATTATTTAAAAATTTAAAAAACAAAACTTCTATTATTTGCCTTACACAGAATAATAAAATGCATACATTTTTTTAAAATGTGAATTACCTTTTAGGGAGTGTCTGACTCAACTTTGGAAGTTGACTGCTCCTGTGTACTTAGTGCATAGCAGAACCATGACAACATTGGTAAAAATAGGGTGTTCCTGTCGCCCAGTTGTCTGGTGGCATTGACTTTGGTCAAAGGACTTGCACATTTACAGTCTCAGCTGACCAACACAGTGAGGCTATGGCAATTCGTTTAGCAGTAAGTGGGTCACCTAGCAACGAGCTGTGAATGAGGTCAGAGTATATGCAACGAGATGGGATGTGCGGGCCAGTTTTCTTTCATTGGAAAGACATTTCGAGGTTCTATATACTGTCTCAAGTTTACAAAAATTGCTTTAGATAAATGAATTAGAGGAAGCTTAGGTTCACCATTTGACATTGGGTTCTCACTGAGTAGTTTCTGGCCATGTGCTCTCTGCTGGGCACTTTTGTCTAGTGGTTCAGGGTGTTCTGTTATTTTGGAAAGTGAGGCTAATTGAAAACCACTTATTTTGCTAAGGCGACAAGGTTTATATGACACTCGTACCAAATGAAAACTCGAAACGCGTTGCTAATGTCCCTCCCTCTTTCTGCTCCCCTCTTGTCTAGCACGTAGTTAATTCATGCCGTGTTGGGCAGAGTGTGGGGGGAATGTTCCCAGGGGAGGAGTAACTGGAACAGAAGGCTCTAGGAGAGAGGGAGCCTGTGGTTCACACGGTTTGAAGTGTATATAGTTTGATCATAGAATAGAAAGAGAATGTCTCAAGTCTGGAAAGAACAGCCAAGGCCGAACTCGGTTACGGTGGCTGGGGAGTAAAGAGCAGCCTGACCTGGGAGGTGAGAATAGGGCAAGACTCGGTGCAGTGATTCCAGCGAGGAGCCTGTTACGAACCCAGACGCTGGGCTTAGTTCCGGACGGAGGTGAAAGCTCTCTTTATCCCAAATGTCATTCTAGGCCTACTGCAACTGTCGTAAAAGATGTCATTTCCCCCTGCACTCTATCCCAGAGCCTCTCCCATGGCCCCCATACGACCTTCTTTCAGTTCCAGTTATTAGGGTTTCAGTTATTGGATGTTGTCTGAGCTCTGCCAAGAGGGAGAAGGGAAAACACACAGTAAAATGTCAGTGTTATATGTAAGGGCAGAGGCATTGTGGGAAAAAGAGAATATAGGAAAGAGCATGAGGGTTTTTTTGTTGGTGGTAGCATTTTTTTTAGGCCAAGTTAAGTTTTCAATTTTTCTAATTTTTGTTTTGGGCGTTGTTTATATGGAACGAAAAGATAAAACAGAAATGGTGAATTCTTTGTTCTTAAGGCCCAGAATCATGAACTATAAAAAAATGACTTTATACATTGAGTGTCTGGATTGTTTTTTATGCTGTAAAGGACTCAACATAATTTTTTCTAAAATATAACCACCAGCCAAGTTTCCAATTCAATCCAAATGGTTAGATTTTCTGAGCATTTGCTTTATTACCAGTAGAGACAATACTCTTGGAATTACATTTGGAGAACCTGCTCTCTAACATGACCAGACAATTTTTGCAAATGCCTAATGTTGAGTATTTTTATAGCCCAGTACTATTTTCTGTAAACCGGCTTTTGTCAGGGCTTTGGAAAATATTTGCCCTCAACAAAAAAGCTTGCAGATCCTCCTTTCTAATGTAGGCTTGGACTATCTAAGAAGAGGAAAACAGGTAAGTAGAGTGGTGGCAAAAGGCAAATTGCCCTTTCCTGCTCTAGCCATGTGGTGGCATCACCCCATCCTGGGTTCTACCGTGGGGGGAGGAAATAACATTTCTGCTATAATTCAAGTGAAATAAAGATTTTGCCCCTTCATATATGTATGCAAGTATATGAGGGTTGAGTGTTTTTCTGTTACTTTGCTTTAACCATTCTTATGTGGGACTTGCACTTATTGTATCTGAAAATAATAAATAATAAATATTATGATTTTAACAGAATCTGTGATAATTTACTGAAATTTCACATTTAAAGCAAATAAGTCAGAAAAAACTCAGTGAACTTTCTTAGTTAAGAAACACAGAAAGCTCCTAAAGCAGACCAAGATGTGACAGTTCATGTGAACCTCGTATTTCCAACAGTGACACTCAGTTCTAGAAGAAGGTAGAAGCTTTGCTGAACCCAGTGTCATTCTAGACCTGTCATAATTGTGTCTTCAAAGATACTGTTGAAATTGAAATTGGAGTTCAGTTGGTTCATATGGTCATATGATTTTCTGTAACAGATCTCTAACTACTAATGCAAGAGTAGAGAAGACATAGAACTGACTTGATCAGGACTGATTTTTGGCTGGGTGGTTTCAGGGTAAGGAGAAAGGTGTGAGGGAGTTGGGGATATTGACTGAAGTGACGGATCATGTAGTACCAGCCAGATAGAGAAGGAGGTAATGACAGAAGATGACTTACAGACTGGGACAAAGTTGGGAAAGGCAAGGAATCCGAGATGCTGGCAAAGCGTGATAACTGGTTTAGCTAGAGTTGGGGAATGAAAGTGCTGTAAGAATGGAAAATTGCTATCAGAAGTTCAATATCTGACGTGGATTTGTTCTGGTTCAAGGTGTTGAGATCCAGTATCTGGTAGGTGAACAGCTCATGTAGAGAGGAGGTCAAAGACTATCAAGGTGAGGTGCTAGATGGAGAAAGGCACATACTCAGCCATGTGCCAAATCTTCGGGGCGTGGGGATCATTTCTGAGGAGAGGAAGAAGGTGGTAGTGCATGAATGGCCTACAGTCTAAAAAATGAGGTCTTCAAACATTGGCTTCGTATCACAGGGGAATTAGGATACACTTGCCACTTGCCTGTGGTGCCTGAGGCTTTAATTAATGCAGTGGGGGAGACCTGGAGTTCAGTACAAAGGTAGGAGCAGTGTAAAGTATTGAAGGTGTAGGAGACATTGTTGGCTATGGAGTAAGTATTTCTCGGAAAGTTTAGGAATGGTGGTAAGCTGGGTCAGGAGAGATGAAGCATGAGAGGCTCAGTTACAGGAAGAGCTTGAATTTGGGTGGTAGTCAACAATGACCTGGCTGTGAGGCATGAGGGCTTCAGGTTTCCAAAAGGAACTCTGGTATAAAGTATTTTGTTTGTTTTTGATGCTAGCTGATAGATTGCTGCTAAGAAGCTTTAAGCATCAAATACTACAGATAAAAATGCTAATAACATTTATAGTTTTTGACATGCCAGGGCACTGTGTTAAACACCTGATGTAGGTTATTCCATCTAATCTTTAGAATCACTCAATAAGTAGACATTATATGTCATTTAAATTTTTAAAATGAGGGAATGGGTTTTAGAGGGATTATGTGAATAGCTCGAAGTCATAATCCTAATTGCAAAGAAGTAAAACTGTCATTATTTGTAGATGACATGATACTATACAGAGAGAATCCTAAAGATTCCATCAAAAACTACTAGAACTGATGAACGAATTCAGTAAAGTAGGAGGACACAAAATAAATATTCAGAAATTGGTTGCATTTTTATACACCAATAATAAACTATCAGAAAGAGAACCTAAAAACAGTCCATTTACAATTGCATAAAAAAAATACCTAGAAATAAATTTAAACAAGGAGGTAAAATACCTGTAACTTGGAAGATTTTAAGACATTGAAGAAAGAAATTGGCCCTGGATGGCGTGGCTCAGTTGGTTGGAGCATTGTCCCGTAAACTGAAAGGTTGTGGGTTTGATTCCTGGTCATGGCACATGCTTAGGTTGTGGGTTTGGTCCTGGTCACAGCATGTATGAGAGGCAGCTAGTTGATGATGTTTCTCTCTCATATCCATGTTTCTCTCCCTCTCTTCCAAAATCAGTAAGCATGTCTTTGGGTAAGAATAAAAAATAATTGTTCTTGCATGTAGGACAACTCAGAAAAGTATAGTGAATGGATGGAATCTATTGTATGATAAAAATGCTACAAATGCCATTAAAAGAGAGAGAGAGAGAAATTGAAAAAGATACAAATAAATGAAAGCATATACCATGCTCAGGGATAGGAAGAATTAATATCATTATAACGTCCATACTACCCAAAGCAATCTATAGATTCAATAGAATTCCAATCAAAATACCAATGGCATTTTTCACAAAACTAAAACAAATAATCCAAAAATGTATGTGGAACCACAAAAGATCCTGAATAGCCACAGAAGTCTTGAGAAAGAGGAACTAAGTTGGAGGTATCACACTACCTGATATCAAACTACACTACAAAGCTATAGTAATCAAAATAGCATGGTACTGGCATAAAAATAGACACATAGGTCACTGGAACAGAATAGAGAGCCTAGATATAAACCCATGCCTACATAGTCAGTTAATATATGGTAAAGGAAGCAAGAACATACAGTGGGGTAAAGACTGTCTATTCAATAAATTGTGTTGGGATAATTGGACAGATACATGCAAAATATGAAACCAGACCACCAACTTACACCATACACAAAAATAAATTCAAAATGAATCTAAGACTTAAATGTAAGACCCTAAACCATAAACCCCTAGAAAAAAACTTAGGCAGTAAAATCTTTACCGATTCTCTTAACAAAATTTTTCCTTATATATCTTCTTGGGCAAGGGAAACAAAAGAAGGAGTAAGAAATGGGACTACACTAAACTAAAAAAGTTTTGCACAGTAAAGGAAACCATCAACAAAATGAAAAGATAACCTACTAAATGGGAGGACATATTTGCCAATGATATAGCTCATAAAAGGAGTTAATATCCAAAATTTATGAAGAACTCATACAACTCAACATCAAAAAAACCAAACAATCCAATTAAAAAGTAGGCAGAAGACTCGAATAGATAATTCTCCAAAAAGGACATACTGGTGACCAATAGACATATGAAAAGATGCTCAATGTCAGTAATCATCAGAGAAGTATAAATTAAAACCACAATGAGATGTCACCTCACACCCGTCAGAATGGCTGTCATCAATAAATCAACAAACAACAAGTGTTGGCAAGGATGTGGAGAAAAGGAAACCCTCATACACTGTTGGTGGGAATGCAGACTGGTGCAGCCACTGTGGAAAGCACTACAGTGTTACCTCAAAAAATTAAAAATGGAACTACGTTAGGACCCAGTAATACCACTTCTGGGTGTATATTCAAAGAAACATAAAACACTAATTCAAAAAAATGTGTGCACCCCTGTGTTCATTGCACTGTTATTTACAATAGTCAAGTTATGGAAGCAACCCAGGTGTCCATCGATAGATGAGTGGATAAAGGAGATGTGGAGTATTACAGGCCATAAAAAGAATCAAATCTTACCATTTGGGACAGCACGGATGGACCTAGAGGGTATTATGTTAAGCAAAATGAGTCAGAGAAAGACAAATGCTGTATGATTTCACTTATATGTGTAATCTAAAGAACAAAATAAATTAACAAACAAAATAGAAACAGACTCATCGTTACAGACAACAGACTGATGATTGCCAGAGGGGAGAAGCTGTGAGGGCTGAGTGAAAAAGGTAAAGGGATTAAGATGTGCAAATTGGGAGTTACAAACAAGTCATGGGGATATAAAGTACGGCATAGGGAATATTGGGGGGATCACCTTGTAATGTACATGATTGTCTAACCTCAGTGCTGTACACCTGAAAGTAATATAAAATAACATTGAATGTAAGCTGTAATTGAAAAATAAAGTTAAAAAAATCAGTTAACTGTTGGAGAACAGGATTTGAACCCAGGCAGCATGAATTGAAACCCCCTCTCGTCATCACTGTACTGCCTCCGGGATTTGAAGGAAGGAGACCCGATTACTTCCTAGAGCGCAGCCTGACCTGTCATTGCTGGAAAATTCAGGCCGTCTTGCCGATTTTACATCAAGGGTCATGAATGACAAGAGCGGATTTACAATTTTTGGCAATTAAGTTATTTTTCTTCTTAGTTTTGGCTGCATGGTATCACAAACAGTTTGATACACTCTATAGGTAGTAGATGATGACACAATGTATTTTTTAAAACACCTTACATTTCCACATGGGGATAATATTCAGTTAATTGGAAATAGCAGGAGAAGCTGAAAATGAGTGAATGTGTCAGTAGTCTTTGATATCTTAAAGTTTCGTTCATAATGTTTGAATATGCATTTTTAAGTTACAGTCTTTTAAATAGTGTATGCATGTGTAACACTCTGAAATTTTGTGTGTGCATATAACAGCCTGAAATTTATCTATGAGAAAAAACTTATTTAATAAGAATATGCGATTTTCTCTTGGTTGATATTTAGACTATTTTCAGACTTCTTAACTTTTCCTCCTTTAATATCATTGATGGGCTAAAATACTGTTTTAGCGTGTGAACCTATTAAAGTTAAATGGGTACCTTGCAGTTGAAATTTACCGACTTCCCTGTTACCAGGTAATTACTTTTGTGACTGAACTGGCATGGCCTGGCAGCACCTCCCCGCCCTCCCCCCACCCCCCACACCGGTTGTCTCCTTTTTCTTTATAGCTATAAATACCACCCACGGTAGCTTCTGCATTGCAAGGGTCCCCAAAGTAGTTTATTTTATAATTTCTAAAGGTAAAAAGGGACTTGTAAAATTTTACCTAGATGTTTAACTTTTTCATTTACAATTTCCTAAGTTTCTCTGAACCCTTGTGTTCATAGATTTTGATTACTTTGAGGCAGCAAATTTAAAAGCTTTATCTTTTACTCCTCTTCACCCTTTGTGCTTCTCCCTTTGTCAAAAAGAATAATAATCACAACAATAAAAGAGCTGACATGTTGAGCAGGCACTTACTACACACCAGGCACCACATTGTTGAATTCTCACAACACAGTGTAATAAGCATTACCATCATCATTTCACAAGTGTTGGAAATGGGATTTAAACTTACACAATGTGCCAGAAAGGTTCTCTAGCATAATCCTAAACCAGACTGTAAATCAGAAGTTGAGTGGAAAAATATTGGTGGTTTTTCAGCTCTTTCTGTCCACATTAAAAAAAGAAAGAAAAAAGAAAAGGAAAAGACATTCCTTCTATGTATCCTTCATACTGTGTTCACAAACATAGTCTCTTCCATGCTGCGATGTTAACACAGATACCTAGGAAAGATGATGAAACTGCTGGCCACTTGCCGAAGAGCATGCCTGCTGTGGCTGTGAGGGGAGCTCCACGGGGCATGGCTGCCTCTGCTGCAAAGGGGAGGAAGGGTGTGGCCACCGTCTCCACGCGGGGGTGTTGGGGGCAACCAGGCCCTGTGTGGCCTTGAGCTGCTGCAGCGGTCTTGCCCCAAGTCCCTGGGTTGGCCCCGCCTCCTGCTTTTGTAGCAGCTGGGAGAAATAAAGGGCTTCCTGTTGGAGCTTGGCGTTGCCACAGTGACTAAAGGCTTGCTTTAGTCTGCTTTTTTCTTTTTGGTAAATTCTCTGCTTTCTTGCTTGACTCTGCCTATTTTGACCTCCGACTCCTGTGCTGTATTTATAATCTCATAGTAAGACGTTTAGGCTGAAAGACTCAAACATTTATTTGCTTCTGTCCCCTACTTTCTTATTTATAGATGAAGAAGTTGAGTCATAGACATGGATGAATTATTCAGAGTCATGGGACTAAGGGCCAGGACTAGAAATCAATCTTGTGACTTTAGTGATTTTTTTTTTCATGTTATGGAGTGACTTGTCCCTCCCTATGTCTTCCAATCTCTTACTTGCTCTTCATGATCCTGGCTTGTTGCCTGCCTTCCTAATCCCCTGGATTTGTGCCCTGAACTAAATGAGGGAACAGTTGTTTGTTGGTGTTAATCCCAGCTTTGGAATTACTGTGCGACCCCTCGTAAAGCCACTCTGTACCTTAATATCATTATCAGCAGATTAAGTAGGACACTTACCAAAACATTTCTTGAGAAAATGTAAATCATATGAACTGGTGACCTGTTTTTTGTTATTATTATTATTATTTAATGGAAGAGACTTTTAGAAAATTTAATGAAAACCAAAAGTATAGGGGGAAAATAGCAGGTGAGGAAAGTTTCACGTTGAGTAGGCTGAGCAAGGACTCATGAGAAAATTAAAGAGGCTGTAGGCCGACTTGTTGTGTAACGCAGTTAACTGGATAGGGCGCTGTTTTTCTTGTTTGCACAATATCTGTTGGATCACATTCTGCTCTGCAGGTGGTAATATAGATTAATTTGTAGGTTTTACTTTTGATCCATTTGAACTTGGAAAAACACTTGCTTGAGCGGTTTTTAGCAGATCTGATTAATCAAGAGGAATGTAGATTTTTTTAATGCTGTGACATTTGGCTATAAGAAGAAAATTAGAGGCTTAAATTTAAGCCAACTTTTTCAATCTATTAATTTCTTTCTTTTTTAATTCTCACCTGAGAACATGTTCATTGATTTGGGGTGAGGGAGAGAGAAAGAGAGACACTGATAGGTTGCCTCCTGTATGTGCCCTCACTGGGGATCAAACCTGCAAACTTTTGGTGTATGGAACGATGCTCCAACCAACTGAGCCACCTGGCCAAGGCTGTTAACTTCTCTGAAACTCAGTTTCTTTAGATGTAAACTGGGGAAACTATGTTCAGCTTACAAATGATACTTATGAGAATTAAGTAAAATAACACTTGTACAGTGCTTGGCACATAGTAGGTTCTTAAGCTGAGTTAGCTTCCTCCGTTTCTAATGATTTAACACTTTTCCATCATGTCTAGATATCTGATATCCATGTTACTGGAGAGTCAGAGGATATGTCTGCGAAGGAGAGATTGCTACTGTGGACACAGCAGGCAACGGAGGGCTATGCTGGAATACGGTGTGAAAATTTCACTACCTGCTGGAGAGATGGAAAACTATTTAATGCCATCATTCATAAATACAGGTATGAAACTCGTGGTATGTTTTTCCTTAGACAAACATGAGCCACTTTCGTTTCCACATTTTACAATAACATTTTATTATTACATAGGCAATACATGTACAGGCAGAAAATTAGAAAATACAGACAAGTAAAAGTAGAAACATCACATTCCTACCACACAGAGATCTTCCCTCTAAGCTTGGAGCACACATGCAGGCCCACACAGCTATGATATGTCTTTAGATTGAGCCAGTAATCTGGCAGATAGTCAGCTCTGATGTGTAGACTCTACATGTAGGTGACCAAGTCTGTGTATATAGAGAACTGATGAGTAGTAAGGGAAGGGTTCAGTTCAGGCTTAGAGCTCATAAATGTCCAAATTCTAGCCTGCTAGTCTAGTTACTCTCATGAGTAACTGGGTTGAACAGTGGCTGATTTTGGGGTGGTAAACAGTTTCTCAGCGAGGATGTTTAACAACTAAATCCAAGTTAACACTTACTTAGTACTAAATTACTGAATTCCAGGCACTATCCTAAGCAGTTTACATATGTTAATTCATTTAACCCTCACCACATCCCTAAGGGAATATTGGCACCCCGATTAATAGACAAAAACTGAGACACAGAGTAACTACTTGCTTAAAGTCTCAAGACCAGCAAGTAGCCAACTTGGGATGCCAAGCCAGGCTCTCCGGAGCGTGCGTCTGTGGCCTTATTACCTCATGAGAGGCTAATTCCAAGAAGATATTTATTGAAGACTATGTATTTCTTGATGTCCATTATTTTTCTTAGTTTTCAAAGATTATATCATGTTGTTGAAGAACAGCTCTCTAAATAGAATAAAGCTAAGCAATAACTCATGAAACTGACAAACTTATTTGATTACAATAAAAATAATAATTATATAGAATAGTTAATATTTTGGTAACTAAATGTCAGGTATTTGGTAAGTGCTTTCCATATGTTATCTCATTCAAATCCCCCAACAGTCCCATAAAGCAGGAACTGTAATTATCCCACTTTTATAGGGACCTCAAGGTTGCCAAGGCCACACTGCTAATAAGTTACAGAGCTATTTTAACCCTGGTCTGTTTGACTTGAAATTCTCTTCTTTGCCTCTTCTCTCTTTTCCCTTTGTTTCTTTCCTTTCACTCCCTTTCTTCTCTCTCCCTCTTTCATTTTGGAAATTTTAACACCTATAAAACTGTAATTAATCTTACACCCAGGAGACCCTTTTAAACACTGTAGCAGTCTGCTTCCTGTATGGAATGACGTTTCAGTAGAAGGCAGTGTAGGTTGCTGAATTAAGAAAAACCAGGATCAGCTTGCCTACACTTGCCCAAAATAAATACCAGATCTCCTTGAGTAACACAATGACAAGAGGGTTTAGTGGTTACAGACATTGTGATTATCACACTGCACTTCCCATGTGACTTAAGACATGAGGCCATCAGAAGCCTGTGTAGCTGGACATGTTCTGCACCTGAGATGATAAGATCTTCTGGGTCTTTGAATAAAAATATTTGGATTGTTATACTTAAAGGGATTTATGTCACGATGCATTTTTGAGGGTGTGCCCTGCATCTGCTCTCTTCTTTACAGTCTTTTAGGTAGAAGTGAAACATTTAGAAGCTAGCTATTCTAAAATAATTGACTTTTAAAAACAATGATCTCCAGGCATTGGCTCTACAATAGTAATGAAGGATTATAAGTACAAATTAGTGTATGCATGCTGTTCAATTTTCTCCTAAGTACTTAAATAAGTCAGTGTATATGTCAAAGATCCTAAAATTCCCCAGGGAAGTTTAATGTTATTAGCTTATATTGCTTAAGGAGATAATTTGGATCTTCTGAATGTTACTTGTTTTGAACTTTTATTTTGGCAGAGTGGTCATTTTAGAAAATTGTTTAGCTTTAACTTTGAACTTTGATATCTTAGTTTGCTTTGCTTTCCTTTGTTAGAATTCATTATAAAGATTCTGAATGTTAGGTCTAACTCTTACAAATATTCTTTGTTGCTGAGGTTTTGTTAAGTTATCATGTGCCTCATAAAATATAACTGTTGTTTTTCACTTTTCACTACAAGGAACTTTTAATCTGTAGACCTGTATTTTTTAAAAAAATTTTATTTATTTTATTTTTAGACAGAGGGGAAGGGAGGGAGAAAGAGAGGGAGAGAAACATCAGTGGGTAGTTACCTCTCTCATGCCCCCTACTGGGGACCTAGCCCGCAACCCAGGCATGTGCCCTGACTGGAGAATTGAACCGGTGACCCTTTGGTTCTCAGGCCGATGCTCAGTCCAGAGCTACACCAGCCAGGGCAGAACTGTATTTTAATTAAAGCCCTTGGGCCTTTCTTTTTAGTTAAGAACACAATTGAATACTTCTAGCATGTGTAAGAGTGAAATGGATGGGGTTGAATTGCACATAGTTTTCACTGTTGAATGTCTTGATTTATTCTAAAAACAAAAGAGACAAACTTATAGACAACTGAAAAATCACTGTAAGTAGATTTTGGATGTTGGACAGTAATATTCACATTTAAAGAGTAGTGTCTTATTTTCCAGTTGTTTTCACGTGATAATTATTTTAATAAATTTTGTGATATATTTGTTTTGGGCTTTTTGGGTATTTTTTTAAGAAAAAAATTCACATTAATATGAATTTTACTTGATTTCTGGCACATGGGTTTCATTTCTACTCAATTACCAAGTCAAACCCCATGGAAAACTTTGTTGAGAAAATATTAAGCGTGAGCGAGGGCTTAGCAGGAGAGAGCCTCACAGTTGCTGCGGGGGCAGAAAGGGGTGTAATGCCCCCAACACAGCAAGTCCGCCGGCTCTAGGTAGGGTGTGAAAGATTTCTCTGGAGATTAGAGGGAACATAGTTAATATTTGTCATTTAAAAGTAATTTGTCATTGTAGAAAGTGATTTAATAAGATTTCTGTCTACGCAACATGTTCTTTAGATTTAGAAATATTGACCTGAAATGGGAATGGAGTAATAACATCCTTCAGATTGTGTGTTACTGTAAATACTGTCCAATGTTATTAATCAAGTGCATTAATTTGGATTTTATAGCATATTTTTATTGTTCCCATATGGAAAATGATTTTTAAAAGTAGGGAGAATGTGACTACAATAAGTAGTACTTTACTAATAATTTAGTTGTTCTAAAATATTCCATAGAAAACTTAATTTTTTATTATTCCTGTTTCTTCAAAGAATAATTCTGGATGAAATAAAAATGAAGAGAAATTCATATAATAGGACTAATTTATAGATATTATACAATAAAATGACCCATGAAGGTAAAAAAGAAAGCAGCTGTAACTTAGCAGTTGTCCCAGAAATGCATGCAGGGTGTTGACCATGTATCAGTTTCTTACAAGCTCTTTTTCATATGCGGTAACTTTTAAAATGATCACAGTTCTGTGAAATAGATGGCACTTTTTCCATTGTATCAATTTATTAAATTAGCAAATTATTAAGTTGAGGCTCCAAAGGTAACTAACATGGTCAGCACCACATACTTTTTAAATAGAGTAGGGGTTGCCTCAGCCGATGTGGTTCAGTTGGTCGGGTGTCGTCCCACAAACTGAGATGTGACCAGGTTCAATTCCTGGTCGCGGCACAGGCCTGGGGTCCAGGTTCGGTCCCCAGTCAGGGCACGTATGGAGGGCAGCCAGTTGATGTTTCTCTCTCACATTGCTGTTTCTTTCTCTCCCTCTCTTTCTCCCCCTCTCTTTGTCCATCCCTTCCCCTCTCTCTGAAAAAAGAAATAAGTAAATAAATAAATAAATAAAAAGCAGTGTAGATGATTGCTTTGGATTCTCAAGTCCTCATATGCTTGTGGGTAACTACTCACGTAATTTCCTGTAGGCAAACTACATATCAAGAAATGGAACTGTTGACTAGAACTCTATGATATTACAGCCTTGAAGATTAATGATAGTCAGCAAAGATATATATATATGAAAATTCTGGATGAATTAAAGAAATGACTAAACGAATAGAACCATATATAACTCCAACAAAGATCTTTGTCCCTTGTAAGAAATTAATGAGGGACAACATTGATTGCTTAACTTGAATTACCCATCTGTGAAAATAGAGTCAGCAACAACTCTTAATGTGGTGAGGAAAATTGTAAATAAGGGAACATGAAAATCACTTAGCATTAGTGAGAGAAAAATTTTCACAAATGAACTGTTCCATAGTCTTAGTCTGTCATATTATTCCAAAGAGAATGAAGATGCCGGATTATACAGTAGGTAAAAAGAAGGAGAGAGGGTGTTCAGTAATGTGGTTTAGTGGAAGAGATTGCGAGAGATAGTTTGGTGGTTCCATTTAAATTGGTCATTGATAAATACATTTTTTTGTTCTATTAATTGACTTAGGAAATTCTGTTCCTAGTTCCTTCTAGGAATGTCTATTTATATACAGTTTTCCGTGGAAGGGTTCAAATAATAAAAATACCATATATCTGTACTAGTTTCCACTTGCTTTGTTTATATAGTTTGAATTTTCTTTAAAGCATATTAAAGTTTTTTTTCACTGAAAACCACAACTGGTAAGAGATCTGAGATAAATAAGCCTCACAATTGCCGCTGGCCTTGATTTTTATTCAAAAGAATAACAAGGAAGACTGGATTGGATGGACTTAGATCAAAAGGACGTCATAAAAGTATTTGATAAGTAAGTAGCTTAAAAGCAAGAGAGGATGAAGCAGAATTAACTGAGCACCAACAGACGAGGGATTTAGGAGGATCCCCTAAACACTAGTAGCTTAGTGAGTCACCAAGGGTTAAGATAGACATAGGGGCTAAAATTCCACAGCAGTCCGTGTTCTTCAGAGGCAGGTGTCACAAGCAGAGAAGGTTCAATGGAGAGTTCTGTGCACTTATTTTTAAGTGTGCTCTGGCACTAAAGTTGACTTTTTTCTTTCTGAGAGAAATAAAGCGCTGTCCTCCAGCTTGAAGTTCAGCTCCTTACTTGTCTTACTTGATCAGTCTCTCCAAGGGGGTGTCTCCCCGGAACACTGATGAAAGCCCAGTTCCAAAGCAGCAGCACCCAGCATCTCTGGGTGTGGAAATATGTTTGCCGGAGCAGGCAGGAACATGAACGCGGCCCACAGGCCAGAAAGGATAGTACAAAATGTGCGGTGGGACCAGATGAACCGAAGGTGGCGATACGGAAAGATACTGAGTTCCCCAAGCCTAAAATGCCTGGGGGGTGGGGGTGTTTTGAAGAAAGACTACTTCTGTTTACTAGTTTCTGCTTGCCTTAGTCCTGTTTTTAATTTATTCCATTCATTTGCTTAATTTTCCTTTTAAGGCCCCTGGCATTCTTTTCAAAACCATGTTTTAAATATATTACCCAAGTAAGGCTCCATATTTTTTAAATAGGTTGTATTCAGAAGCATGCCTTTTAAGTAGTTTCCAATTAGCTAGGAATTTTTCACTTGTCTGAGACTATAGGTGGGAAATAGCAATTATTCTGTTCATTGTTTACTGCCTTTTGAATTAGAATTTAATGGGACCGTCATATTTTATTATTTTAAATGTTTAAAGATGCTGTAATTGGGAAAGTTAGACTGTAAGGCTGTGGTCAGAATCATCTTGTTTAATAGTCTGACCCAGAGGCCTGTGATTCAGCCACATGCTTGGATTCAGTCATACCTTACTGGCTAAACTGGATCGGACTGGTTTCGTACAGCCAGGAGGCCCTTTAGGGTTTGAAATTTTCCCATAGGAAGTTGAATTAGTGTTGAGTAGGTGATTATTATCCCTCACATCTGGTCAGCCCTCAGGCTGCAGAACCCAGAGGATGGGGTGGGGGGGTGTGTGTGCGCGCGCACGCGCCTGCGGACACACACGGGCATGGGCCCTGGCTTCTGTGGCCATGGGCTAGGCACAGACACAGGGTCCTGCGGGTTATGAACTTTTAAAAAGTGGCAAGTACATATATCAGTTTGTCAGGCAAAATCAAATTGCTTATTTACCAAAGAAAGAAACTCAAAGCACTTGTACCCTGAGAGTGTAAATGGTTGACTCTAATAATTACCACGAATTTGAATCCCTGGGGAGCTCGCAGGCACTGCTTGCATTGTGTCTGCCTGCAAGTGAGGCCTGCGAGTCTGTGTCTGTGCCTGGTGACTGTTTTTGGTGTGTGCTGCATATTTTTGCAGGCGGTTTTGGGGATACAGTTTAGCATGTAGAGGAAATACCTTCTTATTTTACCTTCTTTCTACATTCCTGGCCGTCTTGCCAAGATTAATTTACAGAAATTCTCTATAATACTAATTCTGTCTAGTACCAATTGTATGAAATAACTCCTATATGGATAACAAGTAAGGCATAGCTGAAATTCGCTTAGTTTTGTTTTTTGAGTCAGAAAGCTGAGAAAGGAACCCTGTCGTAACAGAAAGACAGCTCCCCTGGCTGTGCTCACCACGAGAGCAGTTTTTGCAGTAGGCATTCCTTGCCACGGCCCTAATTTTTCCAGTGACTGTGATTAAAAAAAAAAAAGACTGAAAATATAGTATATTAATGTAAAACACTCAAATAGAGTAAAAGAGTTTGTATCAAAATGTGATTGCCCCCAGTTTCTGAGGCAATTGCTGTTAAGTTTCTTTCATATTTTTCTAGAAATTTTCTATGTATATAGAAATGCCTGTTTTTTTTTGGGGGGGGGAAGAGCCAACTTTTTTGAGGTATAGTTTACATAAATACCTAACCTTGAACACATATATAATCTTCTATAAACACAAATGGGGGAATAGTGTGTATGTTATTTTGTGCTATTCTTTGTTTCCCCTTAATTTATTTTAGACATCTTTCCATATCAGAACAAGTAGATTTACCTTATCCTTTTAAATGCTTCATAGTATTCTACTAGATACATGTAATATAATTTATTTAACAGCACCTTATTTCTGGACATTGTTGTTTGCTGTTTGAAGATGTTGGGTTGGACTTTGTATGTCTCCTTGTGCAGATATGTGAATGTGTCTGTAGGATAAGGTCCTAGGCGTAGAATTGCTGGGTCAAAGGTTATTACATTTAAAATTTTAAGACAGAATTGTCTGCCAAGAGTCGGATTGATAGGTACCCCTTCTGTACTGTTTCCCCTCCATGATGCCTTTAAGAAAGAAACAATTCCTTACTTTATTTGTTAATTGCATTCTAGCAGTTTTAATTTCCTCTTTGATTTTTCTTCAGTTTTTAAAGTACGTACCAGAGCTGAAATTGTAAATGCGTTTCCCTGTGTATGGTATGCACGCTCTTAGTCTAAATATATATGTGTTAAGAGTTTAGTGGGGAAAATGACCACATAAATTGGCAAATCTGAATGACCCAATCATTTCAAAAGAATGTCAGCAGTAGGGGCTGTCTTGGGATAACATTGCTATGCCAGAGATTTAGGGAGTGTGCAACGAACGACAGTGTCCCACCCTACGTGTTGCTGCTGCTCCACTAGTGATAGGGCATGTGACTGTACAGCTCAGGAAAAGGTGGGCTTTGATGAAAGACTCCCCTTACTTGACAGCTGACCTGTTCTTCCTTCACCGTGTTTCCTGTCAGCATTCTTACCTTTCTCTTCCATTACAAGTTCTTTTACACTGCAGGAGCAGCGGGCATGTGAGCTCTCTCCGTCTGCTTTCCTTTGAGAGGTCCACCTATTTCATTACCGCATTTTTATTTTGACTCATTCGTAGATTTATATTCTAATGTTATCCTGTGAAATGAAGTACTTTAATATTTTTTTCTACCAGAGTGAAAAATAAGCCAAGCCATCTCCTTTTCTTGGGTGGGGGTAGGGGGTGGGGAGAATGGTGGTGTTTATCCCCTAGTCACTAAGGCTTTACTTAAAATTTACTCTCATAAGTTCACTAAAATGTAGATAATGAAGGAATTACTTCACTATCAAAATCAATGCTGTTTTCTGTATTTATTGAAGTCTACAAGGCTGTTATGGAATTGATTGTGTGCCAAATGAGTCATATTTCATTAAGTATCTTTTAATTTCTGAGGTTGTGAGATTCCAATCTTGAAGTACTGATAAAGCTTTCTGTAAATTACAGTGTTTCTAATTTTTTGCTTTCTCCCTTGTTAGTCGAGAGTCAGTTGGTAGAGCAAAGTTGGAAAAATATTTGAAATAAACTCAGGCATCTAATTTTGAGAAAAGGGAAAATTACCTTCATAGCTCGTTGCCTCCTTGGAGTTCTTGGCTGTGTTTCTTTCAGCAATGTGTGTCCAAATATGAGCATAAAGGAATGTTTCTACCTAGTTACGCAACTGTGGGTGGGTCTCCTGCATGTTCATATTTATTTGTGGGGAGGAGAAGGGGAGGGCCATGTTAGAGGTCCTTTTCTTTTCTTCCCCCTGGGGGTGGGGTGGCGGGGTGAGATCCGTTTTGCACCAATAACAACAGTAAGAATATGCTAAGCCCAAACATGATTTAATCCAAACAGTCATCTTCGGGAATTTGTTATGGCAACTTCTCTGCCATCATAGGATAAGTGAGGCATATTCAATGAATATTTTTATTGTGTGATTTATTGAAGAGCAGATGTTAAGTGGCATATGTGGCTTCATGTGTCTGTGTGTGATTTGATGAGCTGTGTTCTGGAGAACAGAGGTTGTTCTAAGACTGATCTCTAGGTAAACGGAGTGGGGGTTTTTGTTTTTTAGGCTTCCACAAAATCCTTTTTAGTTCCGTGCAAGCTGCTGAGAGCATGCTAATTTCCCGGGAAAACCTGGCCCCATATGCGCTCAGCCATCTGCTTTGCCTGTGCTTGTACCTAAGCAGTGAAGCACACTGGAGAAAGTTAGACTTCAGAGCACATGGGTTTCACTGTAACTTCATGGTTACCAGCCTCAAATGGGGCTCCAACCAAGCAGTCTGTATCTATCCATGTTAACTCACCTTTTCTCTCTCTCACACCACCTTTCTTTCCCTCATTGTAAATTGATGATCTCAGAGAAAATGGAAGCCAGCCAGTGTAAAGTCTTTCTTTTTGCCACCAGAGACAAACCTCCCTTCATTTGCAGCCATCCTACTCCTGTTAACAGAGGAAGCCTCTCTTCGCATATCCAAGGCCTGACCCCCCTCCCATGCTCTGGATTCCACCTCAGCCATGGCCCCCAACACCTTCTTTCTCATTATATTAAACTTTTCTGTCTCAGTAGATCCTTCTCATTGGACTTTAAGCGCGTTGAAGCTTCTTTGTCAGTAAAACAACAAACTGACCCGCCCCCAGCCCCATGAGTTTTCCATCTACTGCCTTTTATATTACTCCTTTCCTTGAAGGCTGGACTTCTCAAAAGAGTTGTCTATACACTCCATTTCTATTTCTTTATTCCCTATTTATTCATCAGCCCACTGTAACCTGGTTTCTGGCACCATAATCCACCAAAACACTTCTTCTAGACCCACGAATGACTTCTGTGGGGCTGTATCCTATGGACATATTTTAGATCTCATCTTCCGTACTGCTCAACATTTGATTCTCTTAACCAGTCTTCTTGAAATACTCTTTCTCTTTAGCATTATAGCACTGTACTCTCCTGGGCTGCTCCTGCTTAGTTCGCTTTGCCAACCCCACCTCTTTCCTATGAGGCCAGGGTGAAGTTTTTCAAGGTTGCCCGTTCCACTTTCTCTTTGCTCTCTGTGTTGACTCTCATCCACGCTTACACCCCTTATTACTATAACCAGTGCTGTAAGACTACATTCTGTGGATTTGACCTTCTGAGTATCTCCTGGCCTGTTCACTTCTCCCCACTGCTAACCACATTCTTTTGCAAGTCACTATGGTCTCCTACTTGGATTCCGTGGGAATGCTTTCACCATTTTAAATCTTTAAATTTCTACTCCTTCTGACCTCAGATCTGATCACTTAATCTCTTATAACCTTAATGCATTTTAATGGTTTTCTGTAGTTTGGTAAAATTGTTCAAAATCGTGCAGAAGTTCATGAGATTTTTTTTTTTTTAAATCTTCACCCTAGGATATGTTTATTGATTTGAGAGGCAGGAAGGAGCCAGGCAGGGGGCGGGGGGGTGGGGGGACGGAGAGCGAAAGGAGGGGGAGAGAGACAGACAGACAGTCCGAGACAGAGAGACAGAAAGACATTGATCAGTTGCCTCCCGGATGTGCCCCAGCTGGGCTCGATCCTGCAGCTTTTGGTGTATGGTATGATAGTCCAACGAACTGAGCCACCTGGCCAGGGCAGAAATTCATGAGATTCTGCAGCATCTTGGCCCTTGCCATCCACCCAGCCTCATCTCTCACTATGCCCCCCTTTGCCGCTGGCTGCTCACCCATCTGTTGTTCTCCTCGTGCTCATGCTCCCTCCTGGTACAGAGAGCATGCATGCCTTTGTCCTCCTCTACCGGGGCTCTCTCCGCTGGGTTTTCTCCTGTTTTATTCCCGAGCTCCCTTTGGAGCTCCGAGCTCTCCATAGACACAGTGCCTATGTCCTAAGTGCCTCAGGGCCAAGCACATGGTAGATACTTATTAAATATGAAGAAAATGAATGAACTTGCTAGTTTTGTTGACTGGGAAGAATTGTTTATATAGCATAACAAAGCACCAACTTCTGCCTTCTCTGATTGTATTTTCTTTACATTGTTTATAATGTAAACAGGTTTATGTTCTTTATAACCTGTCTACATTTCTCGTTGTACTTAAGTGTCACAAGAACTTTCACATGATTTCTCTCTTGAGACCTTGGGCAAATCAGTTAGGTTCTTCAAACCTTATGATAGTAACAGCCCCAAATACCCTCCCTTTACTCCCACACATATTTCCAGAGGCTCCCTAGAGGGAACTGGAATTCAAAGTGTTTATTGTTATTCCTGATTTTGTCATTCCTGATTTTCATTTTTTGTAGAAGGGAACTGAAACACAGGTTTTTGGATTAGTGTTCTAAGTTAAACTGATAGCAAATTAGGACTAAATCACAGGACACTTGAATCACATCCTTTAACTTTTTTTTCATGTCAATATTACCTTTACTCTCAAATATGTAAAAAGAGTCTTAAGTTTTTTAAAAAAATTGTGATAAAATACTCATAACATAAAATTTACCATCCTAACCATTTTTAAGTGTACAGTAAAGTGGCATTAAGTATATTCACACTGTTGTGTAACTATCCCCACCGTCCATCTGCAGAACTCTTTCCATCTTGCAAAACTGAGATAGTATATCCATTAAGTAATAACTCCCCATTTTCCTCTTCCCTTCACCCCTAGGAACCACCATTCTGCTTTCTATTGTCCTTTTTTTAACTGAGAAAGAGAATTGTTGTCCACTGTTCTTCCAACTGATCAGATATCTCAGATCACAGAGTTGAAATGCTTTTGGTTGGGATTTAAAAAATGTTGCCAAATGGTGTCTTTTTCAGACTTCATCATCTACTATGTATTCCGCAGATGGGCTAACATGGAATGTTCCCCACCCCCAACCCTAAATGTGTTCTTTTCCTCTAGATTTAAACAATAAAAATCAACACTGAAAATGAGTTAAAAGCATTGCTGTCTCTTACCGAGGGCATAAAACAGTAGGCACATTTGTGTTTATGTCTGCTTCATGTTTGTCTTGTAACGCTTATCTGATAGTATTGTGGATTTTTTAAAAACTTGAAATATAATTGACATATAACATTATATTAGTTCCAGATGTACAGCACAATGATTCAATATTTGTATATTTTACAAAACGACCACTACAATAAGCCTAGTTAACATCTGTCATCATACATAGTTACAAAAGTGTTTTTTCATGTGAAAAGAACTTTTAAGATCTTTCAGCAACTTTCAAATGTGCAATACAGTATTATTAACTATATTTGCATTTTCTACCAGAATTGTATGTAATTTTCATGTGAGCTAAGATATTCATAAAGTGTTTGAGGACTAAGTGTCTTGTGCCAAAATTTTTTTTCTTTTTAAAACATTTTTATTTTATTGATTTGAAAGAGAGGAAGAGAAGAGAGGAAGGGAGGGAGAGAGAGAAAAACATGAATTTGTGTTCCGCTTATTTATGTATTCATTGGTCGATTCTTATATGTGGATCAAACCTGCAACCTTGGTTGCATGGATGAACCTCTAACCAACTAAAGTAGCTGGCCGGGGTGGGGGGGGATGTTCTTATACAATGTTAATGTTTTGCTAGTTTGGTTATCTGTCACGTATCCACATGCATATACATGTATGAATGCACATGTATACTAGTGTATGCATGTGTGTCTACATGTACATGTGGGTATATACATATCTGTTTTGTCTATGGAGAATACTTTTTTAAGATGCATGTTGTATGAAATATAAACATTACTTTTATCCAAAATTATTTTGTATTATGTCAATAGCCATATTTTTTGGTTCCATTTTTTCCTGTATTTTTGGAGCAAGTTGTGGCACTAAGCATGCATTTGAGTGGTTTGTTCTTTTAGCCTCATTTGAAACTTTGTCTTATGGCCTGTTTTGGTTTTCTACTTCTAATTTAAAATTTGTTTTTTTATTTAATTTTCATTTTTTTGTAAGCTGTTTTTAAAAATTTATGGAAAGACAGTGGCATATAAACATGTTTTTAAAAATTCCAATCCATGATGATTGAGTCTTTCAGAAAAGTTTGCATTATCATGGAGTAGTAACACAAGTAAGACTTAGAATGGCCTCTTTTTCATAAAAGGACTATTATGTATTATTTTAGGTGGCAAAGGATTATCTTATATGATTGTGAAATGTTTCCAGAAATTAAGGAGGAAATCAGAATAGTTGACGCTCAGCCACCTACACTATAATACAGCGGCATGGTTGCTGTCTTCTGCGCGCTAATACAGTATAGTGTAACCCTTGGTTAGTGAAACCTGAGATGGGAATGAAATTTCCTGCTAATGTTACAGAAAAAGGAGATATCACAGTGAAATGAAGCCCATTCTTCTGTATGTGGAAAATAACTGAAGTCTTTAAAGATTATATTATCCCAGTGAGGTTATGAAGAAAGAAGGAAGGTAGATAGGTCACAACACATGTCACTCCTGGAAGCTGCAGACAAATATAGGCAGAGCAGCAGGAAGACTGAAAGTGACCTATCCATTAGGAGATGCCTGGGGAGGGATAGGGTTTTGAAGACTTTCAGGCTCTTACTTTTTCATAGTGGTTCAAAAAAAAATTTTTTTTTTTTACTTTTTGCTTAATTTTGTCTACTGCAGTTTTTTAATGGTTGAAAACTTTTTCAGTTTTTGTTCCATTAAAGTGTTAACTCTCATGATAAAGAGGTGATTTATCCAGACTCCTGTATTATCCAGCTGCTTTTGTGCTGAAATGACTGTGTCATTCAGAAGGAAGTTTTATGTTTTATTTTCTTACTCAAAAGAATCATTGGATTTTTCAATGACTTTATTCATTCTGCCTGGGATTACTCAGTGTTCACTTTCTTTGCTAATGGCAGGGTTCACGTAACAACATGCTCATTCTTGTTGGGAGATTTGGCAAACTCAGAAAGGATGGTTTTTATTTCTTCAAAATGTGTGAACTTTATGGAAACAAAACAATTTTTTGAACTTCAGATATTTGTTTTTGTCTAGACTGTTATACACACCTGTTTAGTAATTTTGAAGTTGGCAGATTCTTCAAAATGGGTCTTTGTGGGGAAAAAAATCCTTTTATGTGAACAAAAAATATTATTTCTGGAGGTATGTCACTTAACTCTTCTATTGTCGGTGGATTTATTGTTTCTACAATAAATGTAAGATCACTGCTCAGTGATCAAATCGGTGACATGTGAAAAACATGAAAGAATTTCCTAATAATTTCCTGGGAAATAAGTAGATGGGTGATGGTAGCTATAATTCAAGGAAATGAACACTTCAAAGAGCTGTAAAACTGTAACTAGATTCTTTGGAAGAATGCATTCTTAGCAGGTAAAAATAGGAGTACAAATTGCTGTTTACCTTCCTAAGATTAATGATATATTTTCAAAGAATCTCTCATATAGACAGCCTTCCACGTAGTATTGAAAATAATGTACATTGCATCTGTTTCACACTACCCCGAGGCCTGCCACTCTCCGGCACTTAACCCGAATGCTTGGGGATGCAGAGCGCCTTCATTTAGAAGGTGATAAAAAGGTTCTGACTCAGTGCTATTGGGACTGGGTGCCACTGTTTTTGAAGGCTTTCCTGTTTTCACATTTGTTTCTGCATTCTTTTACTGCTATATTTTTGAGATGAAAGTTTCCCAACTGGCTTCTGACCTTGAGTAAAGTTTCCAACTGCCATATTTTGCCTCCCAACTTAAGGAGCATTTTAGAAGTCTTTTCTTGTCTGATATACATAGAGCTAGGGATCCTTGTGGTTTAGGGTATTGTGTAAGTCTCACAAATTAGAAAGAGATGAAGACTGAGGTGTAAGAGTGTTTATGTGGGGGGGGGCATGCATGTTTGTGAAGATACAAACTAGTGCTTATTTAGTTACTTATGATTCAAATTCCTAACTAACCAACCTGTTTAATGACTTATCTGTAGGTATTTGTTGAATGTCTGCTAAGTATATGCCACTCTTTATCTCAGCAGAAGGATAAAATACAAATGTGTATTAATACATTGTTCTTACCATCTTGGTGTTGACCAATTGGGAGAAACAAAGATGTGCACCTTAAATGGTGAATTAATAAGGCAAGGAAGTATACGATTATTCTAAGTGCCAAATTGCCTGGCATAGGCGCAGAAGTATGAGGAGTTCAGGGAACAGAGAGAGAAAACTGAGAGCCAGGAAGATGAGTGAGGACTCCACAGAGGAGGCAGGGCTTGATCTCTGCTTGCAAGGATGAGTAGGACTGTAGAAGACAACAGTAGCAGTGAAGGACATTCTTGATCGGGGGGTGGTGCCATGGGCAAGACACTGGACTGAGTACAAGCTTTTGTGTTTGGGGAGAAACATTGAGAGGATACCATTTGGATCGGAAGGATGCTGTTGAGTAGTGGAATTCACATGGGTTGAATGAGAGAGATGTTTTCATATAGATTCTGATTATGAGGGATCCGTAAACCATGCCAAAATTTATACATGTTCAACTTTTTACATTTTCCTCATTACACTTGCCTTTGCCACACAGAAGTTTCTGAGGGATGTAAGCAGTGTTTGATGAAAATCTCCTTAACACAGGCTTAGTATTAATATTTGCAGCAGTTGCTATATTAATAGATACACGTAAATATGATGTTGAATTAGCACATGAGAAATGTAATTAACACAGTGAATTTTTTCCTAGGCCGGACCTGATAGACATGAATACTGTTGCTGTTCAAAGCAACCTTGCAAATTTAGAGCACGCTTTTTATGTAGCAGAAAAAATTGGTGTTATCAGACTTCTGGATCCGGAAGGTGAGTTGTCATTGTCAGTAGATAAAGACTGGCCTGAACTGATCAAGTGTAACCTCACAATATTTTGAAATAATTTCTGTTGCTGCTTTTAGATGTTGATGTTTCCTCTCCTGATGAAAAGTCAGTAATAACATATGTGTCATCTCTCTATGATGCCTTTCCCAAAGTCCCTGAAGGTGGTGAAGGCATCGGTGCAAACGTGAGTATCGACTTCTCCATACTAGAAGCTTCTGATTCAGCAATGCCCAATTAACTGAATTCTTTGATAGTGCTTTTTTATCGTTCTTATCTATCAGATATATTTAAAGAATTCAAGAGCCCTGGCAGGTGTAACTCAGTGGATTGAGCATCGGCCTGCGAACCAAAGTGTCGCTGGTTCAATTCCCCAGTCAGGGCATGTGCCTGGGTTGCGGACCAGGACCCCAGTAGGGGGCACGCGAGAGGCAACCACACATGGATGTTTCTCTCCCTCTCTTTCTCCCTCCCTTTCCCTCTGTCTAAAAATAAAACAAAATAAAATTTTAAAAAGAAAAGTATTTGAGTTAATATACTCTTTATTAAACTGATATTGCATACATTTTAATGGTACCATCTCACCATTAAAATTAAAATATAACAAAAGATGTGTTCTGTATCATAAAGTAGGATATTCAGAGTTACTTGTCATTTTATAAAGAATAGCTATAAACCACAGCATTTTGGAGGTTTTCATTTTTAACTTGCTGCCATTTTATAACTGCTCTATTTGATGTATTTGTATAGAACATCTCATGTTTGAAGCCCCTTCAAGTTATCAACTCACATGATTCCATGAGAGCAGTTGGTTTGCTATTGTTTTTCTAATTTAGCATTGAGACCCAGAGGAAGGTTATTTATTTTTCCAAATGGACAGAGCTACTCTGCAGGCCAGGCGAGGCCTCTCACACATAGCTTTGGACTCTTTATTAGTCTACAGTTTGCCAAGGTTTCTGTAATTCACTTCAATCATGCATTTTTCGTGGTTGTGCTAAAAAGTGCTTATGCATTTCTGGAAGAGACAGGAAACCCTGTACGTGGTATGCGTTTGGGGATGAGCACCCCTCACCCTGGGCTTCCTCCCTCCTCCTTGCAGGTACCATTTTTAAAAATTTACTTTGGAGATTTAAAGGCTCATCTTGGTGAACTCTCTTTTCCTGTCTTTTACTTCGTCTCTGTATTCTGTTGTTTTTAGACTTCTTTCCATTCTTTTCTTCGTTCTTTCTCTCAAAGGTCTTATCTACTCTTTTGATCCCTAAGTAACTTGCTCCCGTACATCCCCTCTGATTCAGTGCAATTCTCCAACTTAATATTAAGTGCTGCTTGAGAATGTTTTTTGTAGCCATTCCTTGTGCTATTGTCTCTTCCTCCCCTCCATTCCTGATTCTTACCCCTTCACACTAGAACCAGGACAATAGCTTTCTTATGGTTTTCCATCTCCCATTATTTTTCTCTTCCCATAAACTCTGCACACTGTCGCCAAATTAGCGTGAAAACTTTCAGTGGCTCTATGTGGCTTGCAAGATTAAATCCAGTCTAGATAACCTGACATTCAAAATTCTGCATATATTAATTCAGCTTGCCTTCACTTTGAGCTATGACATCTCAACCTGAACTGTTTGCTGGTAGCCATGGCATTTCTATTTCAGAGTCTCGACTCACTTGGGACTCCCCTGTCTTTTTCTCAGTCTTCTCTGCCCCCCACCAACAATTACTGTATTTTGCTGTGTATAATGTGCACTTACGTTTTTGGCCCAAACTTTCAGGAACAAAATCTTTTGTTTTAACTTTTAAATTCAATTATTTATTTATTTATATTTAGATACTTGGGGTTTCTTTTTGTGTGTGTGTGTGTATTATAAAGGAATTTTAGCATTTATTTTTGAACATATTATGGTACAAGAAATTTTATGTAACAAATAATTCCAAAACACAAGAACAAATATGAGATATTTCAGGTTATACTCATATATAATGCACATCCTTATTTTTCCCTTAAAAATGTGGGCAAAAGAAGTGTACTTCCTGGAAGTTTCAGAACCACTCAGGGACCGTGTCTCCCAAGAAGCCATTAATGACCATTTTAGTGCCAACTTATGCTTATCTGATTCTCATCTAAACTCCTAGCATATACTACCTGTTTCAGTTATTTCAACACTTAATTTAATACTGCTTTTCATTTTGTTCAGCTGTTTATATTTTGAATCGCTCTTTTATCACTATCTAGACAGTAACTCTCTCATGCTAGGTATTAATTATGTCCTAAAGCATTGTATTTTTATTACAACGCTTAGCACAATGCTTTCAACATGATGAGTACTCATCAAGTACTTAATTGAATATAGCAGTTGACAGCCATCTAGCTTCCTCCATTTTTAAAAAGTTTGATAAATGAGTACTTCGAGCAATCTCTTCATATACATTTCCTGTAGCTTTCATTCCTGTCTAGTTTCTTACGTAATGGTTGGCTTTTTTGAGTTTTATACATACAGTGGACTTACATCTAAAAAGTCTGGCAGAGTAGCAACTGCCCAGGTTTATGGAAGCTATCATTCTGCCTTCTTCAGCCCCTGGCAACTTGACTGTGGAAGTTTTTTCTGCTGTGCCTGGACGCTGCCTCAGAACCCTTCCGAACTCAGTGCTTCAGGAAGCCACTGCCCCTGGGTCGGGACTGGCATTCATTAGGCCACTCTGAGGCTCCAATGTTGATAGCATGCATTTAAAGCTGTTTATGTAGAAAGGACAGGGACTACGTGGAAAGTAAGAAAACATTTAGCCGGTTCTCCCTGTCAGGCTTAAAGAAATAAATTCATTGACTAAGTGACCTCTGACTAAGTTGTGTTAGATACGAATGCTGTTATCTACAGACAAAGGCCTTTTCTGTAATTTGATTGTTCTAGGATGTTGAAGTCAAATGGATTGAATACCAGAATATGGTGAACTACCTCATCCAGTGGATTCGACACCATGTGACCACAATGTCCGACAGAACGTTTCCTAATAATCCTGTAGAACTAAAGGTCAGTGGCACTCAGGAGTGACGTAGGATTGACTTGATTATTAAACTGTTAAATAATGCGGTAATAATTCTGGTATCTTAGGAGTCCAAGAAAAAATGCCTTTGGCAAGCCACTAATAAGTAGACATTTAAAAAAATGTTCTCATCTCCCTATTATACAGAGAAAATGGTAGTAAACATTAGTAATTAAAACATAATAGTTGTGATATCGTAAAGAAATTTATAGTCCCTTAACTTTGAATGGAGAGTTTTAAGGTTTGAGAGACTCTCTGGAAGTGACCTTGCCAAATGGTTTTTGGTGCGTGGGAAATGCTCGGCACCCACCAGATGGCTGGCGTGGGAGGGACCCTGGGAAACTCGCACAAGGGTGACAGTGGCTGGGAGGGTGCCTGTGGTGTCGAATCCTGATCAAAGCCACTTCAGAGCCTTCTTCTGTATAGGTACGTGCTGTATGTCAGTATGAATCTGAAAATACATACCGGACTCCCAGTATAAACGAATTCATGGTTTAGTAAAACATTTGCAACTACCTAAAACAACCAGGCCTAACTCTTTGAGGCAAACACATTTTAGAGGTATAAAAGACATTATACACATAGACAACTTCGTTGAAGAATATATTGCCTCATTTTGTATATCAGGATTTATAGTTGCAAAATAGCCTGCTTAATTTCAAGAAACTGATAATATGAATATTAACAATGAAGTCTAATGCCTTGAATTATAAGATTTGTTTTCGTGATCACACTGCAACCACAAAGAGTGTAATAACCCCGGATGGGCCCTGTTGAAGTTATTCCCTGTGTTCACACACTGGTAACAGAACATCTGTGAAACAGCTCTTAATTCTCATTGCCACAGGGAGTTTGTCCTTGGCACGGAGTTACTTGGCATGTGCTGATTGGATGCTTTTTAAGCGTGCTAAAGTTGTTTGTGTGAACTTTCCCTGTGTGGACGTAACCCTTTCAAAGGCAGGAAAGATTTCCCCTTCTATCGCCATACCTACCACGAAAAGCGTTTAGCGTGTGATGGCGTTCTGTGCTTATTCACTGATGGATGTCTTGAAACGCTGTGTTTTAAGTTCAAAACAGTTTTCAAGTTTCAAGTTCTAACTATTTCCAAATGGATTCCTATTGTCCAGACACTTGGGTAGATTTGTACTGGCCTCTGATTAATGCAGATTCTTAAAGTTTTGGAAAACGTTTGAGTGATTACCCAGATTACTTGCTGGTGCCTAGGTTAGGAATATGAAAAAGAAAATATATATGGGGAAAATGCTGGTAATTTGGTTAGCCAGCAAAACATTACATGGAGTCCTTCAGCAGTGTGTCTGCCTGAAGATTTAAAGGGACTTCTTTTTTTTTTTTAAAGCTTGAAATAATTAGTGTACACATTGTATTTGGAGATGGTTTATCTACATAATTTTTATGAAGGCCCTTTTTAGTAAATATAATAAATTACATCTAAAAGATTCCAAATTAGTATCTGCAAACTAGACAATAATTTAATTATGTGGTTGAAACATCAATAATAAAATAGTAACCAATAACATTTATCCCTGTTTACTAAGAGATCTGTTTAACTTGGCCAGTGGGACAGTGAAACCAAATTTTAGCTCCGTCCATCTGATGAGAATCCTATTTTCAAGGATAGAGCCATAGTATAGACAAGACAGATTTTTTTTCCGTTAATGGAAATTGCATCAGGTTTTTTTTTCCAAAAGCTAATTTGCAACAGTTGGAAAGTATGTCTTTTAAAGGATGCCTTTTCTTGTTTGTGTGATGAGAGGTTTTTAGCAGAGCCATAGTAAACACTACCATGGTTCGTTATTATCCAGGTGCCTGTGGAGCACATGTTGAGTCACAGCTCACATCACCAGTCACACCCTCTTCCAGTCTATGTACCGTAACCTGGTCACCCACTAGCTGGCAATCGGTATGGTCCTTCAGTGTCAATTTTGTGAAGGATTCCCACCGAATGCGTGTGACACAGTCAGTAGCATTTGAAGTGGTAACATTATGCAGTGATGAAAACAGGTCTTTGAAATTGGAGACTTCATTTATTTTCCCTTTCATTTTAGGCACTTTACAATCAGTATTTACAGTTTAAAGAAACAGAAATTCCACCAAAGGAGACAGAAAAATCAAAAATCAAACGCCTATATAAATTATTAGAGGTAAACAAATTTCCTTTGTATTGTCAAGTATAATCATTTTTCGTTTATTTACTTATTTTTACATATTTACTTTGCATTAACTTTTTCTGGTTTGCTCAAGATGTGGATAGAATTTGGACGCATCAAGCTCCTTCAAGGTTATCATCCCAATGACATAGAAAAAGAGTGGGGGAAGCTCATCATCGCCATGCTCAAGAGGGAGAAGGCACTTCGTCCAGAAGTGGAAAGGTGAGCTGGAGTTGTTGCTGCCAGGGAAGCTGGGGGCGAGGGGTCTCTGTTCTCATGGAAAGAACTTATGTTTTGGAGCCAGGATGACCTAGGACCAACTTCCACCTTTTCCATTTCCTTGGCTGTGCGACCTTGGATAAAGCACTCAGTCCTTCTGATCCTTTGTTTTCCTTTCTAGAAGCTCTTCTAACAGGTTTGAGAGACTAAACTGGTGAAGTAATGTTCAAAAAGGACCCGCTAGGCTGTGCTGTTGTGTGAAGCCTCATTAGGTGGATATGGCTTTAAAGCCTATCAAAATTACACATGAGAATTTCTCAAACTGGCTTTTAAATCACCAGGGCCTGGATCTGGAAGCTTACAGGTTCATAATTTACACTTTTTTTTTTAATGGTTTTGGCTGTGACGCTCTTTCTGTGGGGCTGTGGAAACCAGAGTCTTGCCTGCCTACATTATAAGGGCCGTGAGGTGGCCTCTAGAAAACACTCAGGGTGTCGTTGTGAGTTCCCTTTCGGACACTTCTTCTGCGAGTGTCTTTGTTTCAGGAAGTCATCACTGACTGTCGCTCTGTCTCTCCCACTATATCCAGTTTCCCTGGCAGGTACCTCAGGAAAACTGTTGGATCCATTTGTCTTCATCCTAGTTCCTACCTCACAGCCTGACTTAGTGGCACATGGGAGTTGTGATCTGCTCCTCATTAGCTGGGGGCCCCCCAGGGCTGGGCCTTCCGCCTCGCAGGCCGTTCCCACACCGCGCCACACCCTCCCCGCTCTCTGCGGGGCACCCACGCCGGCTGTCTCTCGGGAGTTCCGGAGTGCCAAGATCCCACCCTCCTCCTTACCCAGGCTGTTTGCAACCCTCTGTTCCTTTGGCAGGGAAGCCTCTTTCATCCTCCCTCTTTCTCTTTTCTCCTAATCATTCTCAGATCTCGGCTCCAGTGTTACTTTCCCAGGAAACTTTCCATGGTCTCCTAGGCTAGTCCAGATGTCTTATTTATTGCTCTCATACTTACATGTATTGTTCCTTCATGGCACTTATCTTGGTCGTAATTTTATATTTATTTCTGTGATCCCTTGATTAAGGGTTACCTGTCCCACTGTTAGGAGCTCTGAGAACGTGGAAACGAACTCTCATTTTCACCGCCCCCCCCCCCCCCCCCCGCCATGTTGCCAGTGTTGAACGCAGTGCCCGGCGCGCACAGAGGCCCTCAGTATGTGCTCGGGCTCTCTGTGCCCCATGCTTGACGTCAACGTGGTGGAAATAGGGAATAAAGCACTGACAGTAATGAGAGCAAGTCTAACCTGCCAGGCCTTTATTAAATTACTGATTCCATTCTTGTTTAAGCATAATGTTATATCTACATAACTGGGTCATTAGAACCAAAACAAACCTGAAGTACATGGATGGACCTTTTATGGAGGGGGCATTTGTAGGTGATTAAAGTGAGATACCCAGCTCATCATCTGAAATAATGGCAAAGCCTATCAGACAAAGGATATGGAGTCGATTTTCAGTCATCAGAATAGTAGCTGGTTTCTAATATGTGTTAATAAAAGCATACAGTGATTAAGAGTTCAAGGTCCTGGCATCAGTCAATCCTGGATTAAAGTATTAGCTCAACTCGCAAGCCATGTCATTCTAGACAAGGTTATTAACCCCTCTAAACCTCAGTTTCCTCATTTGTAAACAGGATGTAGTAGCATCTACATTTGGTCGTTATGAGATGAAGTAATGTATATAAAATGACGAGTTAATTTTCTGGCATATAGTAATTGCTTAGTAAACCTTAGATGCTACTGTTATTATTTTGAGATTTTCTGTGTACTAACTCTATCTGATATGGCACTCTCAAATATCTTCCTTCTTGTCTTCTGAAAAGAAAATATCAACCTTAGGAGTGGAGAAGCAGGTTTGGTTTTGCAGTGTTGGGGATAGCAAAATATTTAGGGGCTTGTTTGAATAAATACTGTCAGTTTCCTTGATGCAACAAGTTTTTTGGCATTAACTGTATGTTGCAAATAATGTGGCATGGGAGTGTATGAGACCTATGAGAAGTTCTTATGCCAGCTCATAACTTATGGAAAGGAAAAGCAAGTGCAGACAAATTAAATTTGCAAGCATTGCATCGATATTCTACTTAGCACTTAGGTTTTAAAAACATAAAGTAACTGTAGTAAGACTAGAGTAACATTCCTGAGAGCACGTCAAAATTAAGAAAGGAAAGTGGATCATGTCTTAGTTCATTTAGCCTAACAAACAAACGACATGGGTGTTAAAATGGAATGGACTTTGTTTCTCATCAAACAGATTCGTTTTTACATGCTTATAGGTGCCAGCCCTTAGCCTTGTGTTACTCACCACAGAGCTGGCCCTTTACAAAAGTCGGGCTATAATTGAATGTTTGTATTTTTCTTAGCTGGTGATTGCTATTGCCTGAATAACTTTTATTAATTGTACCTGGGCTTTGGTGAGGCATCTGAGTTGTTTTTTACGTGGTTGCAACTGATGATTCCTGGTGAAAATATTTGGCCAGTCTTTTTCAGTGACGCCCATCAGCCTGCCTTGTCTGTACTTGTAGGGTTTTAATGCAAGCTACAAAAGGCAGACCTCAGTGAGCAAATGCGTGGCTTTAGGCGAGATTCTTTTGAATAGTTATCAGCATATTATTTGCTGTGTGTGGAATATGCATGTTGGAGCATATTTAAGGAGTCATTAAAGTTGTAACATTCTATTGCCACTTTTCACTGGTGGAAGTAGAGCTTTTTGCAGGCCTAGTCTTTAGTCTACTTTTAATGGTCAAGAAAGAACATCATTTCAGGAATAAAAATGCACAGTAGTAGTTATAGTTACCGTAGTAGTGATTCCGTGTTCAGTAATACTACTAGCACTAGAACCAGTCTTGATTCAAATGAAAATTTTCTCTCTGTTCATTGCGGTCCAACACTGATCAACTCCTGCATTAGCTTCGGCAATGAATCCTTGGATGGACACAGGTATTGATTCATTGGTGTGGGATTGTGTTTTACTTCTGGGGGGCAGCATTTTTCAGTGATTGTGAACTCTGCAGCTTCAAAGGGAGAGCTGTATTTTATTTTGTTCCTTCTTTCAGGTTGGAAATGTTGCAGCAGATTGCCAACCGAGTTCAGAGGGACAGTGTCATCTGTGAAGACAAACTGATACTTGCTCGAAATGCTCTTCAGTCTGTAAGTTGATTTTGGGAGCCAGTGGGATGGTGGTGGGGGCGGGGGGGTCTGTGCATTTGGATGGACTAAAATTTTGCATAACATTTGGTCAATTCTCGGTATTTCTGTTAACTGAAACTTAAAGTTTGTTAAAGATTATGAGCACTGTTTACTCTACTGAGGGACAGTGAGCAAAGGCAAAACATATCTTTGAACCCAAACGTAAAACAGAGAACCTAAACAGCCCTGTGTTTTGATATTTCGAGTTTTACATTTGACGCTAGTGTTGAAACTTCGTTTCACAGAATTAATATTGACTTCTTTTAAAACACAGGATTCTAAAAGATTAGAATCAGGGGTGCAGTTTCAGAATGAAGCAGAAATTGCTGGGTATATACTTGAATGTGAGAACCTTTTACGCCAGCATGTAATTGATGTGCAGATACTTATTGATGGGAAATATTACCATGCAGATCAATTGGTACAGAGGTGAGTGTGCTACTTACTTATTCATATCCTGTCCTTTTGCATGACTATTTCCTGGGCACTTACAATAGGAATATAGAGTGTGACAATTTTATAAATTATTTCTTAAGCTCTTTTCAGTTGCAAGTGCATGTCGTTAATTCTGCTACATATGTTTTGTGTTAAAAAGGTATTTGTTCTTCAAAGATAAGTAATAGAAAAATATTTTATAATACATACAATATTTAATATTTTAGTAATTAACATGCAGTTGAAATATGTGTGACATTTGAAAAAAGGAGTATACTTGAAAAATATCTTTTTTAATTCAATTTTCTAGTGTTCTCTTTATATGAAAATGTTTTATAGCAAAATGTTGGAAAAATATATGTGTATAAAAATCTCTGTCTCTGGGAAGTAGGTTTGGGTGTTAGAGAGGGAACCTTTTGGGTTGTATGCCATATATGTACACATACATATGTGTATGTGTGTATGTATGTGTATATATATATATATATATATATATATATATATGACTACCTATGTATATGTATATATAGTGTATATAGAAATCAGAAATTATAAATGATGCTTTGATACAGTTCTTCCACTTTTAGGGACCTATAATAATAATTATAAAAATAAAACATAAATAAATATAGACAAAAAGCTTTTTGTTCCCATGAGAAATGTTTTATAATAACAAAAATTGGGAGATGTCTTAAAGGTCAAATAATAGGAGAATGGTTACATTATAGTTTAATCATTATGTTTATTATAAATGATAGTTATAAAGACTGTGCGATAATGAAAGTACTCATAATACAATTCAGTGGAAAAAATTGTGGTACAAAATTTTATCAATATGATTACAATGACTTTTTCAAATGATAGACTTTTTTTAGCATTTTAGATTTAAAGAAAAACTGAATAGAAAGTACAGAGAGTTCCCTTATGCCTCCTTACATACCCTCTTCCTCATATAACATCTTGCATTAGTGTGATACCTTTGTTATAGTAGATGAGCCAGTATCGACAAGTTAACTAAAGTCCATAGTTTATCTTAGGGCTCACTCTTTCTGGCAAATGCCTTTTATATCATAGCTTGACCCTTTTGATGATTTTTTTCCAGGGTTGCAAAACTGCGCGATGAAATTATGGCCTTAAGGCATGAATGTTCCTCGGTGTACAGCAAAGGACGCACGCTGACAACAGAGCAGACAAAGCTCATGATATCAGGAATCACTCAAAGTTTAAACTCAGGATTCGCACAGACCTTAAACCCCAGCCTGAACTCAGGGCTGACCCAGAGTTTAACGCCTTCCCTGACCCCTTCTAGTGTGAAATCAGGCCTGTCATCAGGTCTGTCTTCCCACCTAACTCCATCCCTCACTCCAGCTTACACACCTGGTTTCCCAACTGGATTAGTTCCAAATTTTAATTCAGGAGTAGAGACAAATTCATTGCAAACCCTGAAGTTGATGCAGATCCGAAAGCCCCTTCTAAAGTCTTCTTTGTTGGATCAGAATTTAACAGAAGAGGAAATCAACATGAAGTTTGTTCAGGATCTTTTGAATTGGGTTGACGAAATGCAGGTAAAAAAAAAAAATGTTTATTTTACCTGAGAGTTTCAGGCTTTATTGCTATCAATTTCTTTTTTAAACCTAGTGTCTTTCTGTTTAAAGGGACAGCTGGACCGCACTGAATGGGGATCGGATTTGCCAAGTGTTGAAAGCCATTTAGAAAATCATAAAAATGTTCACCGAGCTATTGAAGAATTTGAATCTAGCCTTAAAGAAGCTAAGATCAGTGAGGTATATGAATTTAAAGTCTGAATGTATTTTATTTTAGCCTACTGTTGTTTTGCTTTTTATATAAAGACCCTGCAACAAGATAATAGATATATTGAGCATGAGACAGAATTCTTTAAGATTCCTAATGGTGTGTTTTTATAACACATTATAGATCCAAATGACGGCACCTCTTAAACTAACGTATGCAGAAAAGTTGCACAGATTAGAGAGTCTGTATGCAAAACTCTTGGTAAGTTTTTTTAAGCTTTCTTTTTCCATTATCTCTCTTTGGCAAAGACGTGAATTCTTATAATGGTTTTCCTTATAAAGAATACATCCAGGAATCAGGAACGACACCTTGACACCCTCCATAATTTTATAACTCGTGCAACAAATGAACTTATTTGGTTGAATGAAAAGGAAGAGGAGGAAGTTGCTTATGACTGGAGTGAAAGAAATACCAACATAGCTCGGAAAAAAGAGTACCATGCTGTAAGAACTACTTTTGTAATTGAATATTAAAGTTGTATTTCTGGGTTGGATCTTTTTCTAACACATTTCTGAATTCTTTCTTAAATTAGGAATTAATGAGAGAACTGGAGCAAAAGGAAGAAAATATTAAGTCAGTTCAGGAGATTGCAGAGCAGCTACTTCTGGAAAATCACCCAGCCCGATTAACTATTGAAGTAAGTCAGGAGGGGTAATAATCATGGTTGAATATTAACATTTGATTACTACCCTTCCAATTCTTTTATTGCTGATAAATTGAAAAATGAAAACTATTAAATTTTTATTACAACCTGGCTCAAAAATAATGTTTCTGACAAGACATACTGATTTGGCTTCACTTCTTTTGCTCTAAGTATGTCACACACCTGTCACTTAAAATAAAGGTAACTTTGTTAACCCCTGTGACCCAAGAGACATATTGTAATAAATACAAAAGACCTTGACTTCCCAAGCTTTGATGTTTTCTTCCTCCTGACTGTGTGACATTGCGCAAGTGATGTAACTTTGCCAAGCCCCATCTGCCTGCCTACCTAAATGGGAAAATTGTTTCTAACCCATAGAGTTGTGGTGAGAAAGAGAGCAATAATGTACTGTTACTACTTTGTACACAATTCTTGGTATGTAGTATGTTCTTAAAGAGCATTAATTAATTAATTAACTAGTAATTGTTTAATTACTAAGTATTATTTAATTAATAATTACTTAATAATGCTATTATTGAATTAATAATTTTACTTATGTTCTGGTTTTGTGAGGTGTATTGAAATGATACCCTGGCAAGGCCTCATGGTGTAGAGTGCATGTTTCAAATCCAGAAGTGGAGAGCTGATGTGGGATTTGCCAGGTTGCCTGTGCAGTGGTGGTGGTGGTGGTGGTGGTGTGGCAGTGTTAGGCTTCATCGTTTTGGCCTGAGATATATACTAGTTACAGTCAGTAACTTTCTAAGTGTGAAGGGGGTGGGTAAGGTAGAGGGCAAGGAGCATCAAGCACGGGTAGATGTGATGTATTTCCAGAGGGAAAAAATGAAGCTGTGCTTACAGTGTGACATGCCCCAAACTATTTCAGGTGAGCAAAGGAATGTCTCTGTTCACTGAAGTCGTCATGACACAAAAGATTAGTAAAATTCTAGGTCTCATTAGGAAGTTTGGGAGTGTTTCCTTTAACCTTCTGTTATATGAAAATAGAGTTTTGCATCCACTTTAAATGCTATGTAGGAGTGTTACAGACACAGGAGAGTAGGAGGAACGCAGGGGCAGGAAATTAGAATAATGAAACATTTGGATACACCTTCGTACGTTCATAAACTAAAAATGAAATATTCCTTAGATTAAAGCTACTAGGAAATATCATAGGTTCAGAATTTTGATGAAAGTAGAAAATATGCATGTGAACCGGATTACTTTCGTGTAGAAATGTTAATCTAATTAAAAGTTTCTTGAGGGATAATATTAAGCCTTAGTCATCTTAATGATTCCATTGGCCTATTCAGTATCTTGTGGGTACATGGGTAATAGTTAATTATCAACACTATTTCATATTTTATATGAAAAAGAAACTAATAATCTAACAATGCATGTTGTCTTTTATAGCCATTTTACCCAAAGTAGCTTAATTTGAGGGAGCAGGTAATGTAATTATGATACATTGCCAAATATCCAGTGCTGTTGGAAATGCACTGTTTCATTCAGAAAGGCTGCCTGAGCATAGCTCAGAAGGAGTGAGATTTTTTCAAAAGGAACAAGTATGGCAGGCTTTCTTAAGGTAGTCATTAAAGCATCTAGGGCGCCCTCTTCTGGAAGGCAGTGAATTGCACCTTCAGTATAAAAGGGTGTTTCATGTTTCCCTAAAGAAGGTGTCTTCTATAATATTTTTGCCCCCGTGAAAAAAAAACTTTATCTTAAATAAAATTAAAGCAATAAAATATTTTTAATAAAAATTTCTGGTATTATAATTATTATAACTCCAGAATTATACTGATATGGGATTGTATACTCTCTTCTCCACCCTCCCCAAATATTTTCCTGGTAAAAACAAATAATTTAATCCCGCCCCTGGCCCCAAGAGCTCCTGGCCTAGGTTTAGAAGCAAAAACAAAGAGAAATGCATGGAACCATATACTTTGTGCCAAAGGCCTGTCTTGTGATCCAGTAATATAAAATTTAGAGGAGAGAAAGGAAGGTGAAGGGACAGTGTCAAAGGAATGAGGACCCCACAGAGTAGAAAAAGGGTGGGTGGGAAAGGGATAAAGGACCAGCTGGCATCCATTTCAAATGTTAAGTATTTTTTCAGGTAAAAATAACCAGAGATAGCTTTTTTCCATATATTTCAAGAAAAAAAAAGGAAAGTTTTAAATTTGAAAGAAATTGACTGCAGCAATTTAAACATTTATATTTAAGCTTTTAGTACTGACTTAGGGCAAGTGATAGTTTGAGATTAGAGGGACATTCATTACCCTGATTTTTAAGTCTTAATCCTCAAAAAGAAAAAAATCTTATCATCGGCATAGATAGTGGAGTCTTTTATCCTTAAAAACTTTGCTGCGTACGCCTGTCAGCAGCTGACAGAGGCTGTGCTCTCTCTTTAAGGCCTACCGTGCGGCAATGCAGACGCAGTGGAGCTGGATCTTGCAGCTCTGCCAGTGTGTGGAGCAACACGTCAAGGAAAATACTGCCTACTTCGAGGTGTGTGCAGCTTCAGTTGATGGCGCTGTAATTCTGGCTGACTTACAGAAAATGTTTTCATAATCTATTGTAAGATACATCTATGTAACGTGCAAGGGAAGTAAACAGAATTTTGTTTGTCGGATACAAAGCGTGTATGTTCTATATGACATATTGAAGCATTCTGTTAAGGGGGAAATCCTTAAAGAAACCTTGAAGTGTCAGGAAAATCTTTATTTTACAAATGTAGCTTTTATTAAGGAAGTATTTGTGTTCCAGGTACTCATCACAGAGAGCTCTTTTTTAAATTATTCTTGAGAAGTTTTAAATTATTGTTGGAATTTCACCCCTACATAAGAATTGTTTGGAATTTAGTAAATCTTGGACATTTAGTCTTCATTCATAATTATCAAGGTTCAAGCGTTGTTGTTTCGTTAAAGGAGGGATGTGGCTATTAAGTTGTATTATTTTGATTTTATACTGTTCTCATTGATGGGGGCTCCACAAAGGGCCCTTGTAATTGAACTTGGTAACTCTGTGCTCTACTGGCATTTAATATACTTGAACTACCAGTTTTTGTCTTTCCCTAGTTTTTCAATGATGCCAAAGAAGCTAATGATTATTTAAGGAACCTGAAAGATGCCATTCAGCGGAAGTACAGCTGTGACAGATCAAGCAGCATTCACAAGCTGGAAGACCTTGTTCAGGAATCAATGGTACTAAAATCTAGTGACTTCATTAGTAATGCAAAATGGGGGTTAGATCATTTTTATTATATTTTTATAACTGCAGAACTTTATATTTTATTGGTAGTCTTGATAAGTCTACCTCGTTTAATCAAGCATTTAAACATTGTTTTAGTATTTTTTTGGTAACAAATATAAAAAAGTACTTTTTATGTGATAGCCTTGATATTTTAAAATGCTTTAACAGTGTTCTCTGTGTGTGTGTGTGTGTGTGTGTGTGTGTGTGTGTGTGTGTGTTGTTATTCATTCCATAAGTACTTGTTAAGTATTTTCTATATCGTACATACTGTTTTAGCCGCTGGAGTTAGAGCATGAACAAAACAGATAAGAATCCCTGGCCATGTAGTGCTTAGATGCTAGAAGGGGGAGTAGACAATAAACATGGTAAATAAGTAAAATATATATGTATGCTAATAAGGAAGAAACAATGTAACAAATGAAACAAGGGAAGAGAGATGCAAGAGGGGGTGGGAAGGGATTGAAAATTTAGGTCATGTGGCCAGGGCATACTTTTCTTATCGTTCCATTTGTGGAAAGCCCTAAAACAGCAGAGAATACAAATGTTCTACATTTTAAATCCATCTTATTTATTACTTAGGAAGAAAAAGAAGAACTTCTGCAGTATAAAAGCACAGTGGCAAGCCTGATGGGGAGAGCAAAAACCATAATTCAGCTGAAGCCTAGGAATCCGGACTGTCTGCTCAAAACATCTATTCCAATCAAAGCCATCTGTGACTACAGACAAATTGAGGTACATAGGACTCCTAGAAACAGACCAGTTTCTGGCATTATGCATATATTTTAAAAATGAGGTCATATTGCTCCCTAGTAAAGTTTTCCACCTCAAAACACACACACACACACATACACACACATACACACATACACACAGACATACACACTCAAATCCCAAGTTTGGTTATGGAAAAAAGATTAGTCAACAATGATCTCATTTGGTTATTCTGTTCTTCATTTTAAACCAGATAACCATTTACAAAGATGATGAATGTGTTTTGGCAAACAACTCTCATCGTGCTAAATGGAAGGTCATTAGCCCCACTGGGAATGAGGCGATGGTGCCATCCGTGTGCTTCACAGTTCCTCCACCAAACAAAGAAGCGGTTGACTTTGCAAACAGGTTCGTATGCATTAGCTAAAAACAGGCACCTGGTCTCAGAAACTCTCCGAGGGTTAAAGAAATAACCAATACTTTGTTTAGGCCCACAGGATCAGAAGGATCTAAAACTAGTAAACATGGGATATTTCACACATACGCACACACACGCACAAGAGAAAAAGAAACATTGTAGTATGTTTTCAGAGGGAGTGTAAAAACTTAATCTTTGTTTTCTTTCACGTATTTCAGAATCGAGCAACAGTACCAGAATGTCCTAACTCTTTGGCATGAGACTCACATAAACATGAAGAGTGTAGTATCCTGGCATTATCTCATCAATGAAATTGATAAAATTCGAGCTAGCAATGTGGCTTCAGTAAGTGTAAATCTACGCATCAACCTGATCTGCCCAAAAATGTGGGGCACCTTGTAATGAAGAGCAGTGTTTGTATTTGCTATAGAGTGGGATAGAGTTCAGCAGGGCCAATATTCGTTCACTCGATGGCTGTTTGTGTTTATAGCTACTGTATACAGGGAGCTTTTTAAGAATTGGGGAAACCTGGAGATCACACATTTCATTTAGTGCTTAGCATGTTTTGACGGAGAGACAGGATATAGTGTTTGGACTTCTAGAGATGAGTACAGTTTAATTTCATTTATCGAATTTTATAGTCTCGTTTTGGGGTTTTTCTTTTTTTTTGGTCTTTTAAAACCTGAAATTTTTGGTGAAGAGGAAAATTAATTTCAAATGATTATTCTATTTATGATGACGAATATGAACTGGCCTATACCATGAGACCTGAATTTGAGACCTACCCCATTTAAATTTAGCTCTGAGTACTATAGTCACTTAATTATATGGTCATTGGTCTTCTTTAGATAAAGACAATGTTACCTGGTGAGCATCAGCAAGTTCTGAGTAATCTACAGTCTCGTTTTGAAGATTTTCTGGAAGATAGCCAGGAATCCCAAATATTTTCAGGCTCCGATATAACACAGCTGGAAAAGGAGGTTAATGTGTGTAAGCAATATTATCAGGAACTTCTTAAATCTGCAGAAAGAGGTAAAGTATGGGAATCCTTGTTTTTCCCTCCCCCATAGATGTTTAATACGGGCTATTTTCTGCCCTGAAGGGGCATCTCAGTCGTAGGTGTGTCGTGCCACCCAGCCTGTGTAGGTAGACACAGTTGCTAGAATGTCAAAAGCATGTTTAAGGTGGGAACATGCAAAAAGGGATTAATTTATCTCTAAATGATGAATTAATTAAAAGGTGCCAACCAAATAGTATGACAAATGATGAACCCTTAATGCACCTACTTTTCAACATTTTCATTGTTTTGCAATGTCGTGTTCAGAATGATGATCTTTTCATTTCAGAAAAAATTCAGATGTTTTTTCTTTTTAAAAATTTTTAAAAGATTTTACTTATTTATATTTAGAGAAGAGGAAGGGAGGGAGAAGGAAAGGGAGAGAAACATCAATGTGTGGTTGCCTCTCAAGCGCCCCCTACTGGCGACCTGGCCCACAACCCAGGCATGTGTCTTGACTGGGAATCGATTGGTTACCCTTTGGTTCTCAGGCTGGCATGCAATCCACTGAGCCACACCAGCCAAGGCCAAGTATTTTTCTTTTTTTATTTATTGATTTGAGAGAGAGAAATATCAATTTTGTTGTTCCACAGATTTATGCATTCTTTGGTTGATTCTTGTATATGTCCTGCCAAGTAAGAACCCGCAACCTTGAGGTATATGGATGATGCACCAGCCAACTTAGCTACCCAGCCAGAGCTCAATTATTTTTCTATGTATTGATCTTGGATTTTAAAAAATGACATTCTTTTAGAATGCTTTTAGATTCACAGCAAAAGTAAGAGGAAGGTGCAGAGATTTCCCATAACCAAACTTAGATTTTATGCAGGGATTAAAGAAAAAATTTTGTCTAGTTAACTTTTGTTAAATATAAATTTTATTCCATAATCTTTTGATATTACTTAGAGACAAAAACTGTGTTGGTACTATTCTATTTTTTAAAATTTAAAACATTTTAACACATTTTAATCTTTCATTTTTAAGGATTTTTATTTAATTTTTATAATCAATCTGCAACTAATATGATTGACATTTTTTGTGAACATAAAAGCGATACATTACTTTCCTTGGATATGATAAATCAGAAATGGGTACTCCAAATGGCATCATGGGAATTTTATTAAATCTTTGATAGGTCACAATTGTAAGGTCACTATTTTAAGGTTTACATCCTTAGGTTGGGTTTGTGATGATACCTGGTAACATTAGTCTGACTCACTATGTCCCAAGAGTAGTAAAACTGCCATGTTAAAACATAAGCAAGAGCATCCAAAAGATAGAAAACAAGGTACTTTCTAAACATTATATTTACTTCCACAGAGGAGCAGGAGGAATCAGTTTATAACCTCTACATCTCTGAAGTGAGAAACATTAGGCTTCGGTTAGAGAACTGTGAAGATCGGTTGATTAGACAGATCCGGACTCCACTCGAAAGAGACGATTTGCATGAAAGTGTGTTCAGAATCACAGAGCAGGAGGTGAGATTTATAAATGTGTTGGGACACAATTTGACCTACAGTAAATGACTTCCTAATGACTGTCAACTCCCGTGGCTCTTTACATGCTCAAGTTTGCTCAGTGGTCACTTTGTGAGGCTTGATTATGTTTTTATTGCTTATTATAAACTAGGATTCTGTAATTCACTTCTGCCTCTCATTCATACAAACAGAGGAACATCTGCCCTCCTGCCCATTTTGGTAGAGGCAATAAGGGCTTCTCACAGGGAGAGTTATTAGACATTTGTTGATCGTCTACTAGGTGCAAAAACACTCAGTTACATGTTTGGGCCTGGAAAGATGGGCAGTAAGGGAATTACTGATAATAAAACTTGAATGCTATGGCTTAGTTTTCTTTGGTAAAGAACAAATAAAGAATATGTAGAATCTTAAGGCAGTGATCACAATGTAAAATGTGAGTTTTAAAACTGTTTAAAGAAAGATGCCCCGTCTGGAGTGAAAACCTTATGCCGATATTTGCTCTCTCTTTCACAGAAACTAAAGAAGGAACTGGAGCGTCTTAAAGATGATTTGGCAACAATCACAAATAAATGTGAAGAATTTTTCAGTCAAGCAGCAACCTCTGCATCAGTTCCTACCTTACGGTCCGAGCTCAGTGTGGTGGTTCAGAACATGAACCAAGTCTATTCTATGTCTTCCACTTACATAGACAAGTATGTAACTGCTGTCTTAATATAGATTTGCTTCATACAACTGTCCTATTTTTATGTATAAGGTATATGTTTAAAAATACTCATTTTTATGAATATAAATATCCACTTTTATTTTTTCTTTAGAACAATATATTAATTATTCCTATGGATTTATGATGATTTTTCATGTTGAAAGTGCATGTACCACAGTGGTTAGAGAATAATGTGTGATTTTCCCACATTTTGCCTATATTTTTGTAGCTTAGACTGGAGACTTTTCCTTACAAGTATTGTCTAAGCAAAGCTTGAAGAAAACCATCTTATCTTTTTCTTTTTTTAAAGATGTTATTTATTTTATTTTTAGACAGAGGGGAAGGGAGGGAGAAAGAGAGGGAGAGAAATAGCCATGTGTGGTTGCCTCTCGCGCACCCCGTACTGGGGACACATGTAGGGACCTGACCCACAACCCAGGCATGTGTCGTGACTGGGGAATCAAACCGGCGACCCTTTGGTTCTCAGGCCAGTGCTCAATCCACTGAGCGACACCAGCCAGGGGAAAAAAACATCTTATCTTGGAATCTCTTGCTAAATACTGTTTGTGGGTTGGAGCCCATGCTGTCTCTTAAGAAGAGTCAGAAGACTATTAGTCTTGTAGTTAATGTGTCAGTGTTCCAAGATGAAGAACATGCTATATGACGTATCATAATGGTGCTTCAGGACTGCCTCAAAGGAAAATAAACATTTCCCCTTGGAAGACTATTGTTCAATTCTCTTTATTAGGTTGAAAACGGTTAATTTGGTGTTAAAAAACACTCAAGCTGCAGAAGCCCTTGTAAAACTCTATGAAACTAAACTGTGTGAAGAAGAAGCAGTTATAGCAGACAAGCATAATATTGAGAATCTAATAAGTACTTTAAAGGTATGTCTTGCTTTTGGCTGTTTTAAAAGATCATACTCTAAAATTATTTCTCTAGCATTTAGATCTTCAAACATCAACAATTAAATATCTTAACTTGATTATATTTACAGTCATTCCATTACATATCTCTATAACACCATAGCTAACTGCAAATAAATATGTTCAGGCATTTTTAATTTGAAGCAGGTTCCTCTCATTTAAAGTTTGAATCTTCTTGACTGTAGCTTTTTATAATCAGGAGGAGTTAAAATTAAAAATTAAGTCACTGGTAATATATTCTCTTGCTGAAAGAGGCAGTTATTTTAAGAAATCAAGGAGGCATGTAGAGGAATTAATCTACGGAAGGAAGAAGACTGGCGGCTGTACTCATCTGTATCTACAGGTGTGAGTAAAGAGCTGAGTAAAACTGTTGCAAAAACAATTGTGAAAAGTTATCCCTGATTTTTCATGCATATATTCAGTTTTTAAAATGAGATTAATAGATATTTTAGAAATAATCAATGAAAAAGACATTTATAGAGGTAGCAGACTTGCTTATGGAATATTGATATGTAAATTCCACTAAACTAAACTTTATTAAATTGTCAGGGTTTTTCCTTTCTATCAAAGTACAGTCAAATATTAGCAATTTCTTAAGGTTCAACCTAATACATTATTTTTTGCATATGAAAGATTATATTTTCTTTCTCTGATTTTATATCAGTCATTTGTAAATAAATTGTAAAATTAGATAAGCAATGTATTTACACAGGGAGTGGTTGACACATTTTTATAACTTTCACTAATTAATGTATTTTAGCAATGGAGAGCTGAAGTAGATGAAAAGAGAGAGGTATTCCATGCCTTAGAGGACGAGCTGCAGAAAGCAAAAGCCATCAGTGATGAAATGTTTAAGACATATAAAGAACGGGACCTTGATTTTGACTGGCACAAAGAAAAAGCAGATCAGTTAGCTGAAAGGTGGCAAAATGTTCATGCTCAGATTGACAACAGGTTCGTATCCATTTTTGTTCAATTTGAGCACAGACTTATTGTTTATCCTTGTCGTCTAGGTAAAACCTAAACTTAGGCTGTTTTTTTTTTAAACCTTGATATATAGTTAATTTCATATACATAGTTAATTTCCACATATAGTTAATTGTGTTAATTTCAAGAGTTCTATATAATTGTATTTCTTTCTTACATGGTGGACTTGAGTAAGACGTTTAACTTCAAAATAAATATTTTTAACTCTGTATTATTAAAACTAGTGATATACTCTGGCATTTGTATAATTACTCTACTTGCTTTCTTTCTGAAGGGAAAAACAATATAATTCTCTATTTATTACCAGCTTATGATATTCAAACACAATATTTAAATAATTTAAAATTATAACCAACTTACAAGACTTAATAAGAGCGTGGATCACGCATTTGATAGGTCTGTATGTAGCCCTCTATACTAGACATAAGGGACATTTGTTTTATATTGAAGATACAAGAATGTTGAAATCATTCGCCCAGTGACTGAAATAAAAGTGTGAAAGAAAATTTGATGGTTTTAGGGCTCATCTTAAAAGAAATGATAGTACCTTTTCTCATTCATTTCATGTTTCTATTAATGCAAATAAAACACTTTTATGATGTAGTACCGTTCTTAAGAAGTAAAATTATATTCAAATATAGCATATTTTATTTCTATAAAATGTGTGATATATAGGTTTAGTGTAGTGATTTTAAATCATTGAAACTGAAACATTTAATCACAACTCCTGGAAAGTATTTTCTCAGCCCATTCAGTAAGCTATCTTGTCATTTTCAAAAGCGAGCTGTCATTTGATGCAAGCTTTAGCTAGTTAAAACATGCTGATTGATAGTAATTATGGCGGAGTTTCCAGTTTTCCTGCTTTTTAGCTTTAGTCTCTTGGGTTTGTCCCTAGGATAATCAGGTGCACCTCTGCAGGAGCAATATAAGTTGCACAATACCAGAGATAAAATATTTAGATTGAACCCAAGCCCTGTGGAATGCCCTTGGAGACGTGCCTCAGGGTGCTGTAACCTTGAATTCTTCATACATACTCCTATTGTTGTACTTAGTGCACTGGAGAACAGCTATTTTTGTCTCTTCCTTCTTCTCTATACCTTTCACCCTCCTAATGGATGCTGTTGGAAACTGTAACTATTCTGTTATGATTGTCTTAGGTTACGGGACTTAGAAGCCATTGGCAAGTCACTGAAGTACTACAGAGATACCTATCACTCTTTAGATGACTGGATCCAACAAGTTGAAATTACTCAGAGAAAGATTCAGGAAAATCAGCCTGAAAATAGTAAAACCCTAGCCACGCAGTTAAATCAACAGAAGGTGTGTAAACCAAATTCCTTGTACGAAGGTTGTATCTGCATTTGCTCACTAATGACCCTTATCTTGTTAAAAGAAAAAGCCAGCAGCTATTTGGAAGAAGGTTGGGAATAAATCATAAATATTAAAATCCTGCAATCCAAACATACGTATGAGGGAGGACCCCCCCAAGAAAACAACAATTATTTTCTGGAGGGCAGACCCCTTGTAGTACAGACCTTCCCTGCTAGCTGAGTGTTCTAGGAACCCATCTGTATCAGTGTGCCAGCTGACGTTGTTGTGAGAGGCTGCATTCAGCCTTAGTGAATTTTTTTTGACAACTCTTTCAACGCATTTGCCCATTTCATGCTGGGTGATTTATGAGCTCACCTACCCACATCTCTCTCGCTGGGTGTCCAGCAGTTTTTGACCAAAAACAACATGACCCCCGTGCCCCACCCTCCTTATTCACACGATCTCGCCCCCCATGACTTTTTTTTTGTTTGTTTCCCTGGATGAAAAAGTCCTCAAGGGGAAACATTTTGCCCAAGTGGAAGAGGTGGAACAAAAAATAACAGATGCACTAAAAGGCATTAAAATGAATGACTTTCAAAAGCTGTTTTGAGCAGTGGAAAAAAAGTCTCGATAGGTGTATTGTATCAAATGGAGAATACTTTGAAGGAGACAAGTTTAAACATTAAGAATAAATACACAATTTTTTATAAATAAATTCCAATTTTTACTTTGATTTCTTGGAAATCATATTTGAAAGCATAAGGAATAAGAAAGTAACATGCTGGGTCAGTTTTCAAATTCCTAATGATCATTTAGCCATAGGTGTGGAAATCTCTTTGGTTCTTAGCTGGTCACAATAGTTTTGTGGGATCCTAAATAAATGAAAGTGGTTAAGTGGTAGAAAATAAAACAGCCACATTTGACAGAAAGTTCAATGCCTTGAAATTTTTTTTTTCCATCTCGAGAGGCCAGTAATTTCTCCTTCTGTTTTGATTAGGAACAGGTAGGGCCCAAAGGCTTCAAATTACTTTTGGGTAATTTCTATGAGGTTTTATAATTTCTGCTTTGGAAGCTCCATGTGGGTGGGTCACTTGTATGACTTGTTCTAGAAGTTTGTGATTTACCCACAAGACACGTTATATATTATGTGCTAAGGGCTAAAGAACTATACTATTAAATGATGGGGATACTTCTTAGCTCCTGAGTATTTTAAGTAGTTCAGTGACATAGAAATTCCTTGTTGTTTTTCTTTTAAATTGCACGTATCTGTAGATGCTGGTGTCAGAAATAGAAATGAAACAGAGCAAAATGGATGAGTGTCAAAAACACGCGGAACAGTACTCAACCACAGTGAAGGTAAGAGGGTTCAGCCGCTTGCCTCAAACCAATATTTGGGTATGTGATGCTACGTTGAACTTCTGAAAGCCTTTGCGAGTCATTTCACTCTGTGCTAAAAAGTGTGAACAGAGAGCTCTGGCTGGGTGGGTGGAAGCCTCGTCCAGTGTACCAAAAGATTGCCGGTTTGATCCCCGGCTGGGATGCGTGTGGGAGGCAACTAATTGGTGTTTCTCTCTAACATTGATGTTTCTCAGTCTCCCTCCCTTCTTCTCTCTCTGAAACCCATGAAACATGTCCTCGGTTGAGAATTAAAAAGAAAAAGCAAAAACAGAGAATCTGTATTTGACACTTTTTGACACCTGTCTAATAACTCTTTGAAATCTGAGTCACATGACAGCCCCTGGTCTGTTCATATTCTCAGTATCACACATCATGCGCACACACACCCCTCCACCCACGTAAGAAACGCGGCGCTCTGAAATTCGCTTTACTTAGTGCTCCTCCCCTTGCCCTTGATCTCTCTCTGTCTCTCCTTTCTTTAACAAAGCTAGAGTATTCCACGAAAGAACCCCTAACTTTTTGAGTTCTCATGCTTTTCAAGACTTGAATAATATATCTACTTTAGCCATCCAGATGCACAGTGCAGTTGCCTCGCTAGAGGAAAGGCAGGCCAAGTCTAACTAGCATATTGTACTAAATGTTTCCTGAAGCTTCTAAAGAGACAGAGGAACTTTCCTGACCGCCCTAAATGTTTCTGGTTTTATTGCCGTCTTGTGAGCTTCTCAGGATTCATAGATTTCTATCTAAAAGTGTTGTTTTTATAATATTTTCTTTGAAGTTATTCAGTGAAACTAACTTCCAGTTTGTACGCTTTAGCACTTTGCTTTACTTAATTTAATCTTATTGACCCCTTTACCCAGGACTACGAATTACAAACAGTGACCTACCGGGCCATGGTAGATTCACAACAAAAATCTCCAGTGAAACGCCGAAGAATGCAGAGCTCCGCAGATCTCATTATTCAAGAGGTGATGAAAGTACAACAGAGAGTAGGGAGAGTGTCAAAGAAACAATACTTTAAAAAATTTATATATTTGTATTGTAAAATATACATAATGGAAAATTTGCCATTTTAACCATTTCTAACTGTACAGTTCAGCGGCAGCCAGCACACTCAAAGTCGTGCGCGGCCTCGACCGCTAACCATCTCCAAAAATGTTTCTCATTCCAAAAAGTTTTCTGCCTATAAATTACAGTTTATTAAGTTGTTTTTAAAAATTTTTTGAAGGAGAGAGTAATGGGGCGGGGGGGCGGCGAAATAGGTAGAAGTGTAATTGAACAACAATTAAAAAATTGAGAATCTTTATTCAGGATTAATTATTAATTGCAGATTATAATAAATATACTTCCTAATTAAACTGAGAAGAGAATTGCCATTTAGTATGGCTTGCATAACAGTTATAAGCTCATTCCAGTCACCATTATTGGGGAGTTGTGACTTTGCTGTCACAAAGCCTAGTTAAATTCATTAGCTGACATTTTTCAGCTCATTTAGGGCATCTGGAGGTTATGTTTTTATTATTTTTTTCTTCCTTGCAGTTCATGGACCTACGCACACGATACACTGCTTTGGTCACCCTTATGACGCAATATATTAAATTTGCTGGTGATTCGCTGAAGAGGCTGGAAGAGGAAGAGGTAACCATTAACTATGAACAGCTAACTAGAAAGGGAGGATACAGTATGGTTTGGAAAAACAAAAAAAGGTTTTATGATAAATTTACATGGTCGATAGCTGATACGTAAGTATTTAATTATAAAATCGAAAAAGAGTAGGGGCTTAGGGTTTTTTTCAGTTGTAGTTAAAGTTTTCTCAAATAGAAAAAAATGTTTTTATTTTCAGTGTAGGACTCTAATATGATAGCATTAATGTCTTAAATGGCTCTACTTAAATTATGAAATGTTGACACTGGCAGAATTTTCCTCAGTTTTCTCACAGTTGAGAAGTATAATTCTTTGAAGTATAGTTACTACTGCTATAATATCTACAGAAATACTGTATAAAAACATTTGTTTTATGTATTATACATTAATTTACATCTTCAAAGATTTAAAACATAAAAGCCATTAATTTAGAAGTAGTAGGTGTTTGTACAAAATGATAGTTCTTTTTAAGAATGGTGGAGTTTTTTGTTTGTTTTTATTTTTATTTTTAATCAAAAGGATAAGGTATATAATAAAAAGACTGTTTAAGTATCAGTCTAATTTTGAGGGATTCTGTGGCTTGGATTCTGTATTTTAAAATATATATTCACAAATAGAGTAAGGAGTTATTTATGAAAATATCTTGTCATAAAAGGCTATTGTATATGCTTTTGAAGGGATTATTCTCTGCTTTATCATCTTGATATACTTTCTATTCTAACCTCAGAACAGACAAAAATAGTAGACCGAATGCTAAAATTATTACATTTTCCAGCATTAGTCATTTTAAATTAGACTCTTGTTGAAATTCTGAAGATGGTTATACTTAGTATAACTTTGCATATAATGAGAGAACCAAAACAGTAGTAAATGTTAAATAGATTTTACTTTCTCAGTTCCTAAAAATGTGATTACTTTTGTCAACTATTTTAGTCTGTTCAGTGTCAACAGTTTACTGCAACTAAATAGCTAACAGTGCTAATTGCCAGTCTTTATAACTAACTTCCTTTGTGCTTAGAAAGGAGAACCAGGATATCTGTGACTGTCCAAATAATTGACATACACTCTCATTTATGAAAGAACATCCATAATTTTTATATTTTGAATTTTTGAGAGATGGAGTTCCATTTAAATGGCGTACAGGTCTTTTAAATTGTATTTTTAGTAGTTAAATTTAAATAAAATAATTTACGTCCTTTTCCTTTTTTATAATATATATCTTATTGCACATGTATAGCCACTTTGCTCAGTTTATCTGATGAGGTAGAATACTAATGATAGAACCAAATGATATTTCCACAAAGCCTGAATATATACAAATTATGCTTGTCATCCTTTGAGACATAAAGGAATTATAGTGAATTGAGAGTCAAAACTATATAGATGATGCAAATACTATAATATAAAATAGATTTTAAAAATTCACCATGTAAGAATTATATTAATGGAATATAAAAGGTATATTTTATAAAAGGTATATAGCTCAGCTTTTAGACTCCAAAAGTAGTGTTTCTGAAACTGAGTCTGTGAAGACCCACATGATAAACTTTGGTCTGAGAGTAGAATTTTTCATAATAAACATGAAATCAAAGAGAGATGCAAGTTAATTTCAGAAGATAATATCAAATTAGAAATGAAAGTATTAGATGGGTAAAGAGATTTTTTTAGTCTGTGTTTTAGTCAGTGTTTAATTATTATTAAAGTGTTTTAATATTAATTGCTGAGATTAAAGGACAGATATCTCCTTGAAGAAAAGTTAGAGAAAACTCGAAGTTGTTTTTATATGAGTAAGCTTGAAATCTATAAGAAAACAAATCAGCAAGAGGACTAAAGTATTTCTAGTAGCTTTTCTAGTATTTGCTAAAAAGTTCAGAGTATCTAGACAATGTGACATTATTAACAGTCAATAAAATTACTTTAAGATATTGATGGTTCAACATTTTTTTTCTGAGAGAATTTTTAATTTTTTAAACCTTAGAACATAACAAAGAAAAAAAGGGCTCACAACTTCTTAGCGATAGCTGTTTTTTAAAGAGGGTTTGATAAAAAATTGAGAAAGATCTTATTAGAAATAAACTAATCACAAATATTGAAAATTTAATAGTTAAACTGATAAAATGCTTAAGTGTCACTAAAAGTTAACCCTGATAACAAAACAGAGCACTGGCACTAAGTATTGCAGACTGCAATGAGATTTGTTTAATATGAATTCTTATTCTAAACCATATTTAGGTTAGCAAAGGAAACAACTGAAATTTTTGTCAAAATTCCTGAGGTCCAAGAAATTAGAGGAATCAAGATATATGGTCTATAACGTAAATTAAATGAATGAACTTTAGTAAGCCGTGTCAATTTTTAAAAATCTGCTCTCTAGAATAATTCCTCTACTCTTGTTTAAACTATTTATAATTATGATTTGGGGTTGATGATATGAAACTGACAATTTTATGGTATTAATAAAGAGAAATTAAATTGCAATTAAAAACTAACCCTGATCATGTGGTTCTGTAGTCAATGCAAAGTGTACTCCTCCCAGCTGAGATTGATTTTATCATTAACAAAGTAAAAAACAATTTTACATTTTATTTTATACATTGAAGCTAAATCCTGAAGTATATTTTTAAAAGCATTTATATTTAACAAATATCTTTGTATTTACGGAGCATCTAAAGGTACTTGCCAAGGTGGATTTGTATGAGGCATGTCATTAACAAGAACTACAAATCTGTGAGTATGTGAAGCACATCTTTTCTAAAGCCGCCAGGGACTGTAGCTGCCTTTGCATTAGCAATTCTGAGTACAATTGTCATAAAAGGACCATATGAACAAGTAAGAAATTTGACTTTAGAAATGACAAGTTTTTGTATAATTTTCCTCCTTCCCCATGTTAAGTATTATTTCCCGATTTGGTTCTTGGTTCCAAAGTTCTCTATTTTGTTTCTTTAACCATAAAACAGAGGGATATAAACATCATTGTTAATTTCCATCAGGCTAGATATCGAAAACTAAATTCTTTAATGTCATTCGGTTCCTATACGAGGCACGTTCTTCCGAGCTTGGACTACGTTGTGTGCGAGAGCAGAAAGAGCACTGTGGTGAAAGTTCTCAAAATTAGCTAACCTCCCTGTACCTCAGTTTTCTCATCTATAAGTGGTATGTTTTAGAAGGTCCCTTCTTGCTATAAAATCCTGAGCTAGCTAATTTTTACAAGTAAATTATTTCTGAGAGATTAAAAAAAAAGATTCTTTGGTTAAGAAAACCTATTATGAAGAGTTTTTGTCTTCTCCTTTTGCGGACTGTCTGAAGCTTCCTCTCTGAAGAAGGTGGTGGTGATGGTGGTGGTGGTGGTGGTGGTGGTGGCGGCCATAGTGCTTGTTCTGCATTTCGGTTCACTTGTTTTTGTAAGTACTTTCCTGGGCCTGGCTTCAGATTTTTAAACACAAATTGGAGTAGCACAAGTTTGACACTTTAAAACATCTCTTGTAGATGAAAAGGTGTAAAGAGACCTCTGAGCATGGGGCGTATTCAGATCTGCTGCAGCGCCAGAAGGCAACAATGATTGAGAATAGCAAACTTACAGGAAAGATAAGCGAACTGGAGAGGATGGTAGCCGAACTGAAGAAACAAAAGTCCCAAGTAGAGGAAGAACTTCCGAAGGTCAAGGAGGCTGCAGAAAATGAACTGAGAAGGCAGCAGCGAAATGTGCAGGACATTGCTCTGCAGAAGATCAGGGCCGAGAGCGAAGCGAAGCAGTACCGCCGGGAGCTGGAGAGCATCGTGCGGGAGAAGGAGGCCGCAGAGCGGGAGCTGGAGCTCGTGAGACGGCTCACGGCCGAGGCCGAGGCCAGGAGGGTGGCCGTGGAGGAAAACCTCCGCAAGTTCCGGAGCCAGTTAGAGGAAAACTCCTTTACCAGAAGAACCCTAGAAGATCACCTAAAAATAAAAGATTCGAGTCTCAATGACTTGGAGCAACAAAAGAATAAGTTAATGGAAGAATTAAGAAGAAAGAGACACAATGAGGAAGAACTCTTGAAGCGGATAAAGCAGATGGAAAAAGATCTGACATCTCAAAAGCAGATAGCAGAGCAACAGCTGAAAGAAAAGCAGAAAATTGAACTGGAGGCCAGGAGGAAAATAACTGAGATCCAGTATTCTTGTAGGGAGAGTACGCTGCCCACGTGCGCTTTCCCAGAGAAAGAGCAGGACAAACAGAAGGCAGAGGAACTCAAGCAGCAGGTGCACGAGCTGGTAACTGCCAACAGAAAAGCTGAGAAAGACATGAGGGAACTCAAGTATGAACTCAGTGCCCTCCAGCTTGAAAAGACCTCTTCTGAGGAAAAGGCTCGCTTGCTAAAAGAAAAACTGGATGAGACAAATAGCACACTACAGCGCCTTAAGTTAGAGTTGGAAAGGAAGGATCAGGTAGAGGAAGGGTATTCTCAGCAGCTCAGAGAACTGGGGCAGCAGTTGAACCAGACCACGGATAAAGCTGAAGAAGTCATGCAAGAAGCCGATGACCTTAAGAAAATTAAGCATAGCTATGAGGTAGAATTAGAATCTCTTCAGCAGGAAAAAGGGAAGCTGCAAAGAGAAGTAGACAGGATCACCAGGACACATGCGATAACTGAGAGGGATATTCAGCATTTAAATTCACAGGTGAATTCTTTTCGGGATGAAAAGGAATTCTCTAATGAAAGAATACAGTTCTGCCAGAGAAAATCAGATCACCTAAAAGAACAATTTGAGAAAAGCCACGCGCAGTTGCTTCAGAATATTAAAGCTGAAAAAGAAAATAATGATAAAATCCAAAAGCTTAAGGAAGAATTGGAGAAAAGTAATAAGTGTTCAGAAATGTTAAAACAAAAAGTAGATGAGCTTAGTAGGCAAAATAATGAAACCAAGTTAGTGATGCAGAGAATTCAGGCAGAATCAGCCAATGTGGTTTTAGAGAAGCAAGCAATCCAGCAAAGGTGTGAAGCACTGAAAATTCAGGCAAATGGTTTTAGAGAACAGCTACGCAACACAAATGAACACTTGCATAAACAGACAAAAACAGAACATGATTTCCATAAAAGAATTAAATGCCTAGAAGAAGACCTGGCCAAAAGTCAAAACTTAGTAAGTGAATTTAAGCAAAAGTGTAACCAGCAGAATATTATCATCCAGAATACTGAGAAAGAGGTTCGAAATCTGAATGCTGAGCTGAATGCTTCCAAAGAAGAAAAGCGACGGGGCGAGCAGAAAGTACAGCTACAGCAAGCTCAGGTGCAAGAGTTAAATAACAAGTTGAAAAAGATACAAGACGAGCTGTACTTAAAGACCATAGAGGAACAGATGACCCACAGAAAGATGGTCCTGTTTCAGGAGGAATCTGAGAAATTCAAACGTTCTGCAGAGGAGTTTCGGAAAAAGATGGGAAAATTAATGGACTCCAAAGTCATCACTGAAAATGACATTACAGACATCAAGCTTGACTTTGTGTCTCTTCAGCGAGAAAACTGCAGAGCCCAAGAGAATGCTAAGCTCTGCGAAACAAATATTAGAGAACTTGAAAGACAGCTTCAGCAATATCGCGAGCAAATCCAACAAGGACAGAATGTGGAAGCAAATAATTATCAAAAATTTCGGAAACTTGAAGAGGGGCTGGTAGCCCAGAAACGTGAAGTTGAAAACCTGAAGCAAAAAATGGATCAACAGATAAAGGAACATGAACATCAATTAGTTTTGCTCCAGTGTGAAATCCAAAAAAAGAACCTAGCCAAAGACTGTACCTTCAAACCAGACTTTGAGTCGGTAATGAAGGAGTGTCAACGCTCTGGAGACCTGTCCTCTAGGAACACAGGACAACCTCTTCCAACGGCCAGATCTCCTCTGTTGAGAAGGACTCAAGAACCACAGCAGTCGGAAGAAAAATGGCAGCATCGGGTTGTTGAACAAGAGGACGTCCAGTGCTGGCCAGCAGGGGCTCCCCTGGAGAAAGTGAAAAGCCAGCAGAGTTACTCTGAGTATTTTTCTCATACAAGCACTGAATTGCAAATAACTTTTGATGAGAAAAACCCTAGTTCAAGATTCTCAGGAATAGAGAAGATAAGAGATCAAGCTCTGTACAATTCCAGACAGCCTGTTAGATATCAAGATGACAAATGCGAAGTGGACCTGGTGAAGCTCTTGGCACCATTAGAGGTATAATCTGGATTGTGAGACCCTGTCCACTACCTGGGTTAAGTTTCCTCTCTCGTTTCTTTTCTCTACTAGATCAAATTTTTTTTTTAATGTTAAATGTGATTGGCTCTTTGTCATTCTGATAGAAAAATAATGCTGTCATTTTCTAGTAATTTCCTTGAATCTTTAGTACAAATTATCAGTCTTTAATTTTTAAGTGTTTGAGATTAAACACACAGCTGTAATGGTTATACTGTTATACCTGTGGGATTATATTCTAAAAAATATGCCCGTTAAAGAAAACTAGAAAAAAAAAACTAGAAAACCAAGCAGTTAACCTTAATTCCTAACATGTTCTCTGGACAAACTTCACCTCAGTCTTTTTTCATTGAATTTATTGGGGTGACATTGGTTAATAAAATCATAGACTTCAGTGTTCAGTTCTATAATACATCATCTGTATATTGTGCTGTGTGTTTGTCACCCCAAGTTAAGTTTCCTTCCATCACCATTTGTCCTTCCTTTACCCCCTTCTATCTCCCCTCACCTTCTTTTCCCTCTGGTAATTGCCATACCGTTGTCTATGAGGGTTTTGTTGTTGTTGTTGTTGTTTAATCCTTTCACCTTCATACTATTTTAATACCTTAATTGTCATCTAAAGTAAGCTTCAGACTTTTGTTCTGGAACCCTCTTTGGTTTGAAGTTTTTCTTCTCTTTACTTACCTTTGTTATTCTAGGAGTTATATTTGGATTAAGAATGAGTAAAGTGACAATAACGTTCTTTAGATAACTTTTAATACCTTATAAATTCCTGTTACAGATAGCTAAGAACAAGCAGTATGGTGTGCATACGGAAGTCACAACGTTAAAACAAGAAAAGAACCCATTTTCCAGTGCGGACGAATGGATGCTTGGACTCAAGAGAGGAGATTTTCTTAAGAAAAGCTTAGAACCAGAGACCTCCCAGAGCTCTGATGGTGATCCCGCATGTTCAGTTAGGGATGACGAATTTACATTCCAAGGGCTCCGGCACACTGTGACTGCCAGGCAGCTGGTTGAAGCTAAGCTTCTGGACATGAAAACAATCGAGCAGCTGCGACTTGGTCTGAAGACTGTCGAAGAAGTTCAGAAAACCCTTAGCAAGTTTTTGAGGAAAGCCACCTCAATCGCAGGGCTCTATCTAGAATCCACAAAGGAAAAGATTTCATTTGCCTCAGCAGCCAAGAAAATCCTAATAGACAAAATGATGGCTTTAGCATTTTTAGAAGCTCAGGCTGCAACAGGTTTTATAATTGATCCCATTTCAGGTCAGACATACTCGGTTGAAGATGCAATCCTTAACGAACTTGTTGACCCCGAGTTCAAAATTAGGCTCCTTGAGGCAGAGAAGGCAGCCCTGGGATATTCGTGTAATTCTAAGACATTGTCAGTGTTTCAAGCTATGGAAAATAGAGTACTTGACAGACAAAAAGGTAAACATATCTTGGAGGCCCAGATTGCCAGTGGGGGCATCATTGACCCTGTGAGAGGCATCCGCGTTCCACCAGAAATTGCTCTGCAGCAAGGCTTGTTAAATAATGCCATCCTACACTTTTTACACGAGCCATCAAGCAACTCAAGGGTTTTTCCTAACCCCAATAACAAGCAAGCTCTGTATTACTCAGAATTACTGCGAATGTGTGTATTTGACGTAGATTGCCAGTGCTTTCTGTTTCCCTTCGGGGAGAGGAACATTTCCAATCTCAATGTATCAAAAACTCATAGAATTTCTGTGGTAGATACTAAGACAGGAGCAGAACTGACTGCCTATGAGGCTTTCCAGAGAAACCTAATCGAAAAAAGTACATATCTTGAGCTGTCAGGGCAGCAATACCAGTGGAAGGAAGCCATGTTTTTTGAATCCTATGGGCATCCTTCACACATGCTGACTGATACTAAAACAGGATTACAGTTCAACATTGATGAGGCTGTGGAGCAGGGCACAGTTGACAAAGCCTTGGTCAAAAAGTATCAGGAAGGCCTCCTCACGCTTACAGAGCTTGCTGATGCTTTGCTGAGCCAGCTAGTTCCCAAGAAGGATTTGCATAGTCCTATCGCGGGGTATTGGCTGACTTCTAGTGGAGAGAGGATCTCTGTCCTAAAGGCCTCCCGTAGAAATTTGATTGATCGGATCACTGCCCTCCGATGCCTTGAAGCCCAAGTCAGCACAGGGGGCATAATTGCTCCCATTACTGGCAAAAGGTACCGCGTGGCCGAAGCTTTGCATAGAGGCCTAGTTGATGAAGGGTTTGCCCAGCAGCTGCGACAGTGTGAATTAGTAATGACAGGGATTAGCCATCCCGTCAGGAACAAAGCCATGTCAGTGGTGGAAGCTGTGAATGCAAATATCATAAGTAAGGAAATGGGAGTCAGATGTTTGGAGTTTCAGTACTTGACTGGGGGGTTGATAGAACCACAGAGTCACTCCCGGTTGTCAGTAGAAGAGGCTCTCCAAGTCGGTATTATAGATGTCTTCCTTGCGACTAACCTCAAAGATCAAAAGTCATATGTCAGAAATATAATATGTCCTCAAACAAAAAGAAAGTTGACCTATAAAGAAGCCTTAGAAAAAGCTGATTTTGATTTCCACACAGGACTTAAACTCTTAGAAGTATCTGAACCGTTGATGACAGGAATTTCTAGCCTCTATTATTCTTCATAATAGGGCATGTTGAATAACTTTGCACAGAGGAGATGCTGTCTAGTTCATGTGATCTGTCCAGAGCAGGATGATGTCAGTGAAATGTACAGTCTAGTAATTGTGTCACATACTCAAAACAGTATTTATTTCTGGAGGGCTGGAAGTGGTTCAGAAGAGCAAATAATTTTAAAATTGAAAATAACAAAAGATTTACTGTTCTTCAACATGGTTTCATTTAGTTTTGAAATTAGTTCTTTCAGTCTTGCTCACACTAAAATAAAGGTATTTTACCGAGAATACAGCATAAACTTGATGAACTCCAACAAGTTCAGAGCATCATTTCTTCAGAACTCTCTATCACTGAATAGATCCAGCCTTTATTGAATGATCCCTTACACTCACTGAAAGAGCACTTCACAAAACACCATGGAATCAAAAAGAAAGGTGTTCATTCTTTCCCAGCATGCCTGAGGCTAGTGTTTTAGACTGCCTTGAAAAATGAAAAAGTTTTTAGTTTTTCTGTATGTAGTCATGTTCTTTACATATTAAATGTTTACCACAACCTTCCATTTCTAGTTAGGCTTTGTGATGAATGGAATAGGGGGGAAGATTTTCTTCATTCTATGTATTTTTCAGAAGTGTATATGCATTCTCTGTTCTTTCAGCTTTCCACTATCTTATATGGTACTTTTCTGTTGAGACGATTGTGTTTGTAATGCTAATGCAAAGGCAGTAAATCAGATTTTTTCTAGTGCTTCATTAATAAAATCAAGGTTTTGTGTTTGTTGGTTTTTTTTTTAATCTGTCATACTGATAGACCAGCTGGGAGGTTAAAGAATGTTTGTCACAGCTTCCTTTGTTACCATAAACATTTTGGAAGTACATCTGCTGTGTGACATGGTAAACATGGTTAAGTGAATGAATAAAATATCTCAGTAACCTGTGTGTAATGAAAACACCTTTTTATGCTCTTGCGTTCGGTGGAGACATCAGTTTCTTAGCCCCATCATTTACTGGAATGTATCTTTTTTTTTTACTACTCACATTTACCAGAAGTCACTGGAAGAAGAAAAGAAAGAGCATGTTGAAAAAGCCAAAGAATTACAGAAATGGGTATCACATATCAGCAAGACATTGAGAGATGGAGAGAAGGCTGGAAAATCTCCCTTCTCTAAGCAAAAGGTATTCACTGAGGGCCTGGTTAATAATAACAGTAGTGGGTAGATTTTACTGAGATGATACAGTCCACCTAAAAAGTTTAATTTTTTTTACCTTAATCTCCTTCTCCATTTTTATAGCCAGTTATAATGAGGATCAGAGAGGTTGAGTCACTTGCTGAATGAATCACAGTGTGTGGTTCGAAAGCCTGAACTGTATATATCAGTCTTATTCTTAGTGAACTACTACGCTGTGCTGCCGTCCCAGCACGATAGTTAGATCCGCTTCTCGATTACTGCGAGGTGGGCTGCCGAAGAGCAGAGCCATCCCGTTTTGCACCCAGAATAAACCCATGCGCTCCACGTCACAAACGCATGCAGTCTCGTTCAACAAATGTAAACAAAACTTTCAAGAATTACGAAATACAAACTAAGGTAAACATTCTTGAGGATTGAGTTTAGTTGTTCTTTTCCGGACCTTTCCTGTTCTATGAAGAAGTGTTCTCCAGCTAGCCACTGGAAAGTGTAGATTCTTTCCCTCACCTAGATGAATTCTTTGGTCCTGTGGGCTATCTTCTGCACCCCGGCTCCTTGGCGTTAGCTGGACAGCTCCAGCTCCTGAGGTGTCAGTGCTCCATGCTGCCTGCCAGACATTGGTCTGACTCCCAGGACTGCTGCTGCCGACAGTAGCACCGGGAGTGCAGCTGTGTTTTGAAAAATCTCCACTAAGTTAAGCAGCATTTTTCTTGAAAACTTCCTACACTACCCTTCTGTCCCCTTGCCTGATCTTTGGAAATTTTAGGGGCTTTTGTTAACTGCCATTAGCTTCCTTTCTGGCTCTGCATCAGTACACATTTGCCATCAACTGGTGTCGTTGACATAATTATATAGGGGGAAACTTCAGTGTCTTGTCTGAGTTTCCCTATGGTATGAGGCAGATGTAATTCTTTATCGGGGGCTCCTGCCTGAAGTTTACAGGCCTGGGTATATACTTGAAATATTCCATTGAAATACAACCGCATTCCATACTATATTTCATAAAGTGTGGAAGAAATAAGCTGAAAAGCAATTTCATTTGGTGTTTTAAATGCAAAACCATCAAAGAAACGTTATGCATACATTTAGTTTAAAGTATCTTCTTTCCTCCCCACCCCCCAACTTGTCAAATAGGATAAGCGCTAAAATAGGGACAACAGCTTAGCAAGGATATCTTGGAAGAACAAGTTTCATTTGAGAAATGCGGATTATAAACCCTGGTGTTGCCCCATTCTGTAGTTTTAAGTTCTCCAAAATTTTTCTTGATCAGTTTTAGACCTACTGGACATAAAGTAGATACTTTTTAAACGAAGATCCTGACCTAAATTGTAAATCTCTAGTAACACTTGATAAAGCAATGTAAGGCAATTTGATGTGAATAATAAAATGTCTTTCAAAATATCAATATGGCCTAATTATTACTTGTAACCATGAAAAATAGACTTTAAGTTGACTCTAAATACAGTATATCAGGAGAAAGATCCCTTTTCATTGGCCGCTCTTTAACTCTCATTTCTGCTCATTTAAAAGAATAGCCATTAATTTCTGATATTAGGCATTCAGAAATGATGTACTGAGGAATTAGGAGAAGGTGTTACTTGCTGTCCTCCAACAGATCAATTTTATTCCTCTGACCATCACAAGCAACTTTCACAACTTGAGTCTCAGCAATAAAAATGGTTTAATTTTGATCTGCAGACCTGCAGATTAAACTGTCACCATAAGGTTTTCCAAAGGAGCATTGTATTCGGGAGCTTGGGGGAAGGAAGGCACTCGTTGGGAGTAGTGTTCTTCATTCATGTAATTCCTGAGTACAAGAATGCCACTGGGCCAGTACTGAATCTCTGGCCACCTGGGATGTTAAGGCAGCACTGATTCATGGTTGAGCTGGGACAAATGCAAGGACGGTATAATGCTGCTTTCCTATTTCTTCACAAAATAATAAGTCTTTCCTCAATCATTCATTCTAAACATAAAGAACTCCTTTTATCCAGGCCCATAGACTGATGATAAGTGATGGGTTATTGACTTGGGTCACCCAGAAAATTGACATCATTTGGGTCTTGGAACTTGACTTGTTTTTATAAATTACTGTTGGTTAGTTTCTATGAGGGCAGAATTTGAATGTGTTTTCCATACCTTGCAGATTTCCAGTGAAGAAATATTAACCAAGAAGGAACAGTTATCTGAGGCACTTCAGACTATGCAGCTATTTTTGGCTAAACATGGAGACAAGTATGTTGGTTTTCATTAACCTTTTATTCAGTGTAGGAAAAGGTCTTAAAATGCTCAGGAAAATGGAAGATGGTAAATTTTATTTGAGGTTTTATGAATGAAATTTGATCACAAATTTACTTAGTAATGTAATAACATAAGATTGCAAATTTAACAATTTAAGTAATTGTCATGTTTTAGTCACTTTAGTCTGTGTTTACCAAAAGCCTGAACGGTACTTATCATCCCCATATATTACTCATAAGACAACAGGCTCAGAAGTTAAGGGTTAGTAGCTAATGAGTTGTGAAGATTCCAAGCCAAGTCTTAATAAAGTAGCACTGTTTGAGACTTGTTTTTTGGCAAATTTGTGTAAATATAGTCTTCATTTTTTAAAATGTGTGTAAATATTCCCTGAGACCTGAAATGACTCTTGTAAAGTCAAGTCATTCAGGCCCATGGCTCATACCCTGGGACTCTTTCATTTCATCTCATGGAGGATTGGATTAAGGCTGAAGGAAAGGAGACAACAGAGTAAAGGGGAAAAAGATAAGGAGCTGATTAAAGAAAATAGGGTGGAGGAAAAAAGGCAAAATGGTAGGCTGTCCTGTGCGGAAGCAGTGAGGCTGAGCACAGGCAGGCCGCCACCAGCAGGTATAGGCCAGGGTGTTTCCTTATGGCCCCATCACTTGCTCTGGGGGAGCAGGTTAGAAGGAGGGGTGCAAAAACAATTTGTGTCAATATGACCTTCATGTTCTTAACTGGAAACCTGCATTCTCGTATTTTAGTCCTACCGTTTGCAACAAGGCGCTTTGTGTGTCTCAGCTAATACCTCAGGCAGGGAGGAAATCTACCCTTTTCTTAAACCCATTTTGACTATCCACTTTAGGATTATTCCAGAATGATTTTATTTTGTACCTTAGAGAATCAGGTTAATTTCCTTTTACTCATCTTTCGGCTTAAACCAGTTTCATCTTGAATAATGGTACCTCATTGTCCCTTTTCCGTGTGGGGACCAACAGTGCTAACTTTCCCTCTACCAGATAGCAGCTGTGGTTATTTTAGAAACTCGATTGTGCTAGAGAGGTGCTGATATATTAGTTTGCACCCTTTCCTTCAGTCCCCTTTTTTAGGCAAGAGACGGATTCCTAAATGGGTTTAGGGCCATCCTTAATTTTCAGATACAGTCATTCTAAAACCTGAGTAATCTGAGGTTATATTAAAAGGTTACTTTTATTTTATGATCATGTACTTATTTAGAAAAGTATTTTACAAAATCATTGAGCCTAATATATCATTTTTATCACTGGAAGACTTGAGCGCCTCATTTCCTTCTTTCTGGTTATTTTAGAATGACAGATGAAGAAAGAAATGAATTAGAAAAACAAGTAAAGCTGCTTCAAGAAAGTTATAATTTATTTAGTGAATCTCTGAAACAACTACAAGACTCAGAAACCGTGGGAGATGTAAAGGTCGAGGAGAAGGTAATGTTATTAAAACATGAAGCTATTTCAAGATTCTTAGTTTTATTGCATGATTGTGGAAATGTACGTCAATGGTAAAGAAATGACCCTGAATGGTATACATAGGAAAAAACATGGAATTTATTTAAGTATTTGGAGATTACAGTGTAGTTTATTAAATGCGGTATTACACTTGCTCTCATCAGTTTCTGTGACATCTTAATCTCTGCCTTGCATGGTAAAAGAAAAGAATCATTCATGTTTCTAACTCTTCTCTTTAAAAGCCATTCTCCTACTGCTGTATTTGGTATTTTACTATATAAATGGTGATGTTACACTTTTAAAATAGCCTGTGAGTTACCTCTACAGGTGACATTGGAGTGTTATGGGATTTTTTTTTTTTTAATTTCCAGAGATATCATGGGATTTATTTGAGTAACACTGGGCCAGATGTTATAATGAGGACACCCAGGCATCTTCTTAAAAACATAACAGAAATCACTTAAAATTTGGCCTCTTCTTAAGCTTTTAAAACTTGATAATACTTATTCACAGTATTCAATATTTAAAAATTATCTCTGTATGCAATTCCTTTACTCCCTGGAGTACTTTACACACTATTTGTCTCATTTGGGGTTTTGTAACAATTTTTCCGGTTCATTATTTTTTGACTGGGAAGAAATCTGTATGCTGTAAACATCAATAGCATGGGGTTTGACACTCTCTTTCATGTCAGTAGACTAATCTCACCCAGTTGCAGAGAGCATGGTTTGCCTTCCGGGTATGTGTTCTGATTTCTCACTGTCATCATTTACTCTGTTGTGTCTTCACTAACCTTGTTAATGTACACAATATTAAGTTTTCAATTCACAGATGCATGTTGTTTTCAAAGCTTTTATCATATCCTGTGCTGTTGAATAGATCACTGACATAGATCACTTGTGCATTTGAGCTGCCTAACATTCACAGCACTGCCGTGCCTTGGTAAGTAGAGGATTTTTATGTTGAAGTGTGTTATTTATTTTTTTTAAAAATGCACACTGAGTTTCATGAAACTCTGCCCACCCTTGAATCCCAGACTGACCTGAGAATTTTGTCTTTTCCTTTCAGCTGGATAAAGTGATTGCAGGCACCATCGATCAGACAACTGGAGAAGTCCTTTCAGTCTTTCAGGCGGTTTTAAGAGGCCTTATTGACTATGACACGGGAATAAGGTTGCTTGAGACACAGCTAATGATTTCTGGTCTAATTTCACCAGAATTAAGAAAATGCTTTGACCTCAAAGGTGCCGAAAGTCATGGCCTCATTGATGAACAAGTTGTGTGCCAACTCAAAGAACTAAATCAAGCAAAGGAGATTATTTCTGCTGTGTCTTCCACCACAGTTCCAGTGCTAGATGCTCTGGCTCAAGGCGTGATATTAGAATCCATGGCTGTCAGAGTTCTTGAGATATTGCTTTCCACGGGCTTTCTAGTTATTCCCGCCACGGGAGAACAGTTGACTCTGCAGAAGGCTTTCCAACAGAACTTGGTTTCCTCAGCATTATTTTCTAAAGTCTTGGAAAGGCAAAATATGTGCAAAGATCTTATTGATCCATGTACCTCTGAGAGGGTGTCTTTAATAGATATTATAGAAAGAAGTATTTTACAGGAAAGCACTGGGATGCGGCTTCTGCCTGTGAGACCACAAGAAGGAGGCAGAATAACATTAAAATGCGGAAGAAACATTAGCATTTTAAGAGCAGCTCATGAAGGCCTCATAGACCGTGAAACCATGTTTAGGTTATTAGGCGCACAGCTGCTTTCCGGAGGCCTGGTCAACTGCAGCTCTGGTCAAAGAATGACCATTGAAGAAGCTGTGGCCGAAGGAGTGATGGACAGAGATACTGCCAACAGTATTCTAACATATCAGGTTCAGACAGGTGGAATCATCCACTCCAACCCCGCTAAACGTTTGACTGTGGATGAAGCAGTCCAGTGTGATTTAATAACCTCCAGCAGTGCTCTCTTGGTACTAGAGGCTCAGCGAGGCTACGTTGGACTCATTTGGCCTCACTCTGGTGAAATATTTCCCACATCTTCTTCCCTGCAACAGAAGTTGATTACAAATGAACTGGCATACAAAATCCTGAATGGTAGGCAAAAAATAGCTGCTCTGTATATTCCAGAAACTTCTCAAGTCATTGATTTAGATGTTGCCCAGCAGCTAGGGATTATAGATAATAACACAACATCAATTTTAAAAAGTATTATACTGCCTGATAGAATGCCAGATTTGGGAGACGTGGAAGCTTGTAAGAACGCCAGAAAGTGGCTCTCTTTTTGTAAATTCCAGCCATCTACAGTCCATGATTATAGGCAAGAAGAGGGTACTTTTGAGGGAGAAGAGCCAATGGCAGCTCAGAGCTCAGAGCAGACTAAAAAGTTATTCCTGTCTTATCTGATGATAAATAGCTATATGGATGTGAACACAGGGCAGAGGCTTTTATTGTATGATGGGGACTTGAATGAGGCTGTTGCTATGCTACTGGAAGGCTGCAGTGCAGAATTTGATGAAGACATGTCCATGAAAGAATGTACTGATGTCTTAAGGTTCCCTTATGTATTTCTGAATAATGCCCCAAGTAAAGAAAAAGATAAAAGCATAACTTCAAGTAGTTTTGATAAATGCCATTGCAGAGAACCCAAACATAAAGAAACGGCTGAAAGTAGAAAGCATGCCTTAGATGAAGAGTTTAATGAAATGGGAAATAATGTTCTCAGTGAATTTTATCAGTCAGAAAACCTGGCAAATGTAATAGTGACAGATCATAAAGTTAAACATTCATCCAGTGTGAATGTTCCCAATTCTGTATCACATTTTACGCAGCCGGGACTTGCCAAAGTTAGTAGGCTTAGACAAGACTCTGAAAACATACCTAAAAACTGTGAAAATCAAAGTCCAGTTGAAACAAATGAGCATGCAAATGAACATAGTCATTCTAAAAACATTGAAAACCTTGCAAGTGATTTGATAACAACTTCTGTTGTAAAGTCAAAACCTAGTAGAATTTGTGACTTGAGAGAAACAGAGATTGAAGATAATATAATCAAGGATTCGGCTATTTTTGATTATTCCCCCAGACTGAGTGCCTTGTTAAGTCATGATAAATTGAGGAATGATCAGGGAAGTTTCAATAACTTATACACCACAGAGAGCGATGGAAACAAATATGAAAACTCTACATTGCCATCCAATGAGCAAACCATGTTATCGGAGCCAAGAATGGGAGAAAAACTTCAAGGCCAGTTTCTCGGAATTGCAGCCATTAACATCAGTTTGAAAGGAGAACACTGTGGACAAAAATCTTTAAATATTGGCTATAGTGATCCTCAGGTACAACACCACAGTGATAAATATGTTTCAGAGTCTTGTGGGGAAGATGAAAAAACACATCCTGCTTCTCAACAGAAACCTAAAGACACACAAAATGAGTCCGAAGGGGAAGAGTGCTCCTGGGCCGTAGCACCGAGGGGCAATACCGGTAATACCCACGCATCTCGTGTGGGTGGCACACCACTGTGTGAAGAGACTGTCAGTGCTGGTGACTACGAAACGTCACTACTGGATGAGCAGCAGAGGGACACAGAAACAGACAGCGATAGTGATGATGATTTTTATGACACTCCCTTGTTTGAAGATGATGACCATGATTCTCTGCTCCTTGAAAGTGATGACTGTGATGGTCTGCAACCTGAGGACTGTGACACACTGCGAGAGGAAAACGGTGGGGCTGCTTCTCCTAGCAGTGTTTTCTATGATGTTCCGAAAGAGGACGAAAATTCCATGGTGACTCAGGGGGCGCTAGTGGAGAGCTTAGGAGTGAGGGGAAAAGCACAGTCTTTTCAGGATTGTCTCATAGGTAGTGAGAAAGCTGAATTAGATGCTGATGAAAGAATGCTTTTAAATTCCCTTGGCTCATACAAGGTCAATGAACAGTTGCTGGAAACTCTGTCAGAAAGGGATAACCTAGAAGGCGATGAGTCTGACTTAGTGACTGATCCTGAAACTGTAGGAAGGAAAGAGAGCTTCAGCGCTTCACTAAAATTTGATGACACTGGCTGTTGGAGAGGGAGCGAAGAAGAATATGTAACCGGAGAAGAGTTTAAATCTGATACTGATCCTTTAGATTCCATGCAAAATGAAGACAGTTATGGGGATTATACATGTGACAGTAGTGATCAGGATGACGACGATGATGACAATGATGGTGAGGGTGATGAAGAAGAGGAAGGGGTAGGAGATGAGAAGGAAAAGCCCACGTGCCAAGATGAGGCTGAAGGTATGGATATACAGTTGTGTGCTACCACCACGAATGAAAAAGAAAAGAGCCGTGAAAATCAAAGTACTGATAAAATGATTCTCCTGGGTCAAAAGCACAATTATAATTCTTTAGAAAAACAGCAAAGTGTAAATGTTCTACAGCTAGGATCAAGGACTAAAAGTATCTTAGCTACTGAAAGAGACAGTCTTCCAGAATATGCAACTGAGGTGGTTGGAAAAAGCAAAGAAAATCTTTTGAGTCCTGAGATGGCCTTTCAGGGTGTGTCGCGGCCTATGGCTGAAGACACTGAAGCAGAAGACACCTTTGGCCCTGCGGATATTTTGCATTATACTCGTATCAGTTCAACTTCGGATAAAAACATTTGTCCTGAGTCTGATTTAATAGGAAAACCTGCTGAGGGAAACCATTTTTCACCCATGGACTCTGTAACTGATAAAGATCATCAAGGAAAGGGAAGAGATGTAATTAGAAAGAGAGGTGACAGAAATAATATACTAACAGAAGATGAAACATCAGTTCATAAAATGGGCTCAGGAGAAGATCCTATAGAAGGTCTAGTAGAAGATAATACACCTCTGAAACGTTTGCCTAGTAAAAGTATGAAGGAGAGCCTGGATTTTGTTAGTAGTCAGCTTCCATTTCTGCAAGTCTCTAACGGTGAAGAACGTAATCATGAAGGAAGCCTTAGTAAAGCAACGGTAACTATTAATGATAAAGCAAAGAATCTACAAACAATTGTTAGTCAAAGTCCTGTTCAGTTTGAGAATCTTGAAGAAATATTTGACTCATCAGTTTCCAAAGTGGTCAGTGACATTACTTCAGACACATTGTCTGAAGGGAATACAAGTGCTGAGAAAGATTCACTCACGGACAGACCCGAGGAAGAGCTCGATCTGTTTACTTATTTAAAACATTGTGCAAAAAATGTAAAAGCAAAAGATGTACAGAAGCCAAATGCAGAAATACCAAGCTGCACTCTAGTGGCTTCCCCTCCCACGGAAGATCACTTAGAATTAGGAGTTGATAATGCAAAAGAGAAGGCAGCCCTTGCTCAAGAAGACTTGCCTCTAAATGAGATGGTTCAACGGAATGACCCTTGTACTAAAGAAGATGTCTCAGAAGGAGGAACAGAAATTCCTCAGTTCGCCTCAGTAAGAAAGGAGAGCACACTATCAATCTCACCTCTTAGAAATGTGGAAGGCCTTGGGGAAAATACTGATTCTGTGCCCTCAGGCCTCAGTACAAAAGGGATAAGAAGTGATAACTCTGATAGCACTTTAGGCACCGACTACTCATTCTTAGAAATGAACAATAAGAAAGAAAGAATTGGGCAACAGCCACGGAAAGAACAAGCCTTGTCCCCAGGATTCCAAGAAAAGGAGGTTCAGACTCCTGAGCTATCTCAGGTATTTGTTGAGGATGTAAAGGACATCTTAAGAAGTAGATTGAAAGAAAGTCACATGAATTCTCAGGAGGTTGGAGAACCTGCAGCCTGTGCAGACACTAAAGTTTTAATTCAAAGCTTAGCTAAAGGGATGAGCACATCACAAGTGGTAAATGAAGCGTCTTGTGTGCTCAGTGATGATTCGAAGATCAGTGACTGTCCTGGAATCTCCCCTCTGAACAACTCGCCGGAACTGAGGGCAGAGAGTGGAGATGATCCGTTTTGTACTGCAAATCTTAAGTCTGAGCTTCTCCTTGATATACTTAAGCAAAATCAATATAGCCAAAAAATTACAGGAACATTTGAACTGACAAAAGAACTCACTCAGATAGGGTATGATCTAGAGAAAAGAGGTGTTACATCTAAAGTAGTTCCACTGCAACTTGAAAACATTTTCTGTAAGCTGCTTACCGATGGCTGTTCAAACAAAACAGAACAGTTTGGAAACTTGAATCAAAAATCATCTACGTCTGAGGTGGTGGATGGAAAGCCACACCTTCTAGATGATCTTAAAAGCAAAGAAGGAAACCATGATTCTCTTAATTCACAAAATATAGAAGGAATTGGAGCAGAACACCCTACTGTACAAGCATCAGCCTTACCAAGAGACGAGAAGCTGGAGGAGAAATGCAATGATTTCCCAGACCATTTGGAATGTATTTCAGGGTCAAAACAAATGACTTCTGGAGATAGCTCAATGGAACAAGTAAGTTAACTTTATATTTCATATGGAAGTAGCTGCATGAAACATTTGGGAATCATCCCTTATATTTTCTTTGCCCTAAAAACCTGCCTAGAGGCCATTGAATTAAAATGTCCCAATTTGTGTTTAGTTTTCCAATGAGTTACAGCAGTGTTTACAGCACACATCAAAAATGCAGGAGTATTTGGCTTTGCTTGAAGATATGAAGTCTCCCTTAGACAACCAAGAGTCTCTGGATAACAGTCTAGAAGCTTTGAAGAACCAACTTAAACAGTTAGAGGTAAGAATTGTCTGCTGCCTGTTATGGATGTCAGTCTGCTAAGTTAAGTTGGAAAAATAAGCAGAACTCTTTACATTTGTTTTTTGAATATCAGTTATATTTGTGTTTGTCACTAAATAGTTCTGTCTGGGATACACACACACACACACACATATAATATTATTATCATTACTATTATTGAAGTCTAAACAAAATTTCAATTTAAGTGACAGATCTTCTATTTACAGATAAATGAAGATTACCTTGAAATTGCTAGAAGCTGCCTAGGCCCAGTGTGTCGGGTTTATCGCAGATTAGATGTGCCAGTAACCAAGTTTATTCTGTTAACAGTTAAATCTTGTACTTGTTTCATGTGGCTTTATTACTCTTAACTCATAAACAGTGATGACTCTCTGATCCTCTGGAAATGTTTAATGCTTACTACCCTGTTGGTATATCTCATTCATTATAAGGTAGTACCGATTTTAGCATATTAATGTGGTTTCTTCCTTGTAGTTCCCTTTGGTCCATGTTCAGTCTAGAAAGCTTCCCAAAATGCCCTATCAAGTCTTAAATATGTAAATTGTGATTATTTTGGGGGAAAAATATGTACTTTTGATCGTTTACAATGTTATGAAATTTCACACTAGAAAAACTTGTCGAGTTCCCATTGTTTTTTTCTTCCTTTGGTTCTTCTTTCTTATATTTTTAACTTGATTTTTCTTCTGTCACTTGAAAAAGTGTTTTATTTCTAAATATGATCCACATTTACAACCTAGTTCAGAACCAGCCTTAAACTGTACAGAATTTCCACTGTAATTAAACTGTTTAGTGTTTAGTTATAAATAGCCTTCAAAGAGATACATCCTCCATTGCACTGTCCGCTGCATTACACAGCCCATGGTGAATGTGTGCTTCTGCATAGCAAAATAAAAATGGTAAATGCAAAAATAATATGTGTATGTATTTTGCAGACATTTGAATTGGGATTGGCTCCAATTGCTGTTATTTTAAGAAAGGACATGAAGTTGGCAGAAGAGTTTTTAAAGTCTCTTCCCAGTGACTTCCCCATAGACCGTCTTGAGGAACTGCGGAGCAGCCACCGAAGTTTGCAGAGTGCGCTCTCATCCCTTAGCGATGCATCTTCAGAAAGAATGAAACACACCATGCTCGCAATTGACTCTGAAATGGTAGGTGTCGACATGTTTCACACTGAGTCAGATTTGAGCTTTGAAGCAAATTTGATTATTAAAAAATTTAATCATCAACTGAAGTATTTTATTTTTAGAGTGTTAAGCCCTTAAGACAGAATTGTTATTCATAGGCATTTGAATTTTAGGGGCAGACAGAAATGAACACAATTTTGTCTTCTAGTCAAAACTAGCAGTTTCCCATGAAGAATTTCTGCACAAACTGAAGTCGTTCTCACTTTGGATATCAGAGAAGAACGAGTCCGTGAGGAATATGGAGGCTGGGAATGTTCAAGATACCCAACACGCACGGCGGAGTTTGGAGTTTCTCAAGGCAAGTGTCAAAACAGCAAGACAAAGCACATTTAAAAACCTGTGGATTCAATATGACAGATGTTTACAAAAAATATGACTCTGCTAAAGCTCCACAGGGTTGTTCCTTCTCTTTGTCTCTCCAAGGTGTTTGTTAATAGTTGACACAACTATAAAATAACCACAACTTTATGGATCCTTCTGATGCTATCCCAGCTGCCTTATATAACTCATATTACCACTGACATGTTGAGATTTGTACTTATGTATTTATTTATGTATTAGTCAAATCCATAATAGTAGAAATTAGTCATATAAATACATCCTAGTATAAGGAGTATTCATGTATTAGTCTTTTTTGTCATGCCTTCCCCCACCCTGCAAGTTCTTAATCTGAACAGCCTGCCCTGTGAGCGATGATTAGGCTCCTGACTTGGGAGCCAGAAAACTGAAATTCCGGCCCACTTAATTTATGTCTCAAATTCCACATTGTCTCATTTATGTGCTACCACAATAACATGGGTGCTATAAATATTAGTGAGCGATATTTCAATGTTGTTTCCCTTCAATGTGCTATATTTACATAAGTTGAATCTTTACCTTTTGTCAGAGTTTCATTTGAAGTATGAGATGGTAGACAAGGTTGAACTAGTCTTTGAGTTTATCTTTTTATATATAACATTAATTAACCACAGTATTAAATGATTTCATCATTATCATTTTTACTAGATGATAAATAGAATTTTGACTAAATGAAAAATATCGATAAAACCTTGAGTTTGTTATAAGAAGCATGTTTTTAAATAAATGTTATTGTCGATATAAACTGTATGTTACGGCTTCACTCCCTGTTGGTAACATGTACTGCTTTGTTCACAGAACGTGTTGAAAGACCTTGGACATACCAAAATGCAGCTGGAGACGACCGCCTTTGATGTGCAGTTCTTCATCTCTGAACATGCACAAGACCTGTCTCCCAGCCAGAGCAGACAACTGCTGCGGCTCTTAAATACAACTCAGAAGTGTTTTCTTGATGTGCAGGAATCAATAACTGCCCAGGTGGACCATTTAGAAACTCAGTTACAGCTAGAACAAGATCTCGATGATCAGAAGGTTGGCCTTTCTTTGTGGATTCTGGTTTTAGCTCTTCAGTGTGAGACCTGTAATACAGATACCCGGGGATTTATGGCATGACGGGAGAGGTTTTTCTGGAAAGTCAGTTAATGGACAGGGTATAACGCATAGAGTCTACATTATAGAATACTGTTGCTTTCTGTAATAATGCTCTAATTCATTGATTTCAATTTTCATGCCTCCCTGAAACTACTGTTTTCAGGTGAGAGTGTTCCATTTTTTTCTAGGAGTAGGATAGGTAGATGCCCTCAGAAGTTCCAAGGGGATGATCAATGAGCATGTGTGTAAAGAAGGTTAAGGGTATCCCCGTGGAGGAGGCAGCCTGACACAACAGTGCACAGCAGGGCTCAGGAGCAAGACTGTCTCTGCCCACAGCCCTGGGTATCATGCACTCATTGTGGGACCCGGAGCAAGTCACTTCGCCACAGTCTTCTCACTGGTCAATTGGAAACAGTAACGGCGCTTACTGGTACTTGCTTACCGGTACTTGCTGACCTGGTAGCATTGTGAGCACTGATAAAATAATGAGTGTAAAACACCCAGTACCTTGCTCAGCATGTGTCAGGCTCCTGGTAAACATGGCCTATGGTTATAAGATGAATGACTAGTATGCCTGTGTGTGAGTGTGTGATAGGAAAGTGAAAGATGCAAGCAATTGACCTATGAAATACATCTCTTAGAAAAATTTAATGAATTATATTAGAGTGCTGCCTCCAGTAGGAATCAATAATGAACAAAGAGGTGGGAATGGAATTAAACATAGTGATTAAGTAAAAAATAGTGCATGCAATGCTCTTTTTATTATTTCTTGAAGCATCCAGGCATTGTCTCTAGCATGATAACCTATATGCACATATCCAATATATTAACAGACAAACCACAACTAACTTCTGTTTTGATATCCTTTTACAGAATTAATTGTGTGTGTCGCAGGTTTCAAGAGCTTAAGAAAATGGAATGTTTCTTCCTGTCGGTCAGAAGCTCCATCTCTTGCACATGTGCATGGCCAGTATTCTTTTGAGCAGTTTCATCCAAACATGGTCACTTTCCTTGTATATGGGACAGGCTCTTACTTTCTGTGTCACCTTGCTCAATTTGTACCCCACTGCTATCATGTTTACAGCATACTCAGAAAGCTTATTTAGAGGAAACTTGCAAAATGTATTCTAATGAAGAGCTCTCACAATTGTGAATTTATGACCACCATTGAAGACGCTTTGGTTCTGTTCCACTCTAGACCGTGGCAGAGCGTCAGCAGGAGTACAAAGAGAAACTCCAGGGGATCTGTGATCTCCTAACCCAGACTGAGAACCGCCTGATCGGGCACCAGGAAGCCTTCGTGATTGGAGATGGCACAGTTGAGCTAAAGAAGTACCAGTCCAAGCAAGAGGTAGAATTTGGTTTTGCACGATTAGTTCTATGTTGATGTTAAGTTCGATTACTGTTATTGGGAAAGCAGTTAGGATTATTGAAAAATGGCAGCCATTTTTAGCTTTTCTAAGACAAGGCATAATACCCCCGGCCCCCTGAGCTGTACACTTTATACTAAGAGTTACATTTCCAACTTCAAGCAAGTCAAATAATTTTCTTGACTGGTTTTTGGTGAGATATTGAGTGGAGAAAATACAGAGGAGGTTTGATAATGGCAATACCTTGTGCAAGTTAAGTCTTGGATACAGATAAGACCAATCCACTCACTTTCAAATCAGGTGAAATAGCTATCATTTGGAGTTATTTCTCTCCCTTAGCTCTTTCTTATTCCTTTCACCTTTCTATGCAATCTGTCTCTTTTCACTGAAGGAACACACAATAATGACAGATAAAGATATCTTTATTTTGGCATCAAACGAATGAATGTTCTCATTGTAATTAGCTAGCTGTTGGTCCAGATCCCAGACACTATACATTGTTAGCTTTCTTTTTTTTTTTTTTTAAAGATTTTATTTAGACAGAGGGGAAGGGAGGGAGAAAGAGAGGGAGATAAATATCAATGTGTGGTTGCCTCTCGCGTGCCCCCTACTGGGGACCTGGCCCGCAACCGAGGCGTGTGCCCTGACTGGGGAATTGAACCAACGACCCTTTGATTCTCAGGCCGATGCTCACATTACTGGGCTGCACCAGCTGGGGCTATTGTTAGCTGTCTAATTTAATGTTTTAAACCTCAGGTTCTTCATTGGTGATAATTCCATTACCATGTTATTATAAAAGTTAAATAACTATTGTGTGTTAACTGGCTAGCACAGTTAATGTCACAATGCTGTGGTTCAATAATTAATCTCTTTCAGTTCAAATACCCAGAAAAACTTGGAGTCTGGAAAATATGGAAAAATAATATGAAAGCTTAAATAAACTACAATATAGAGAATTAAAATCCCAAGTAAAGGAGGAACAGAAGAAAAAAATGCATAGAGAAATCTGGACAGAAGAAAGCTATTGCCGCTGAGGAGAGTTCTTACTCTTGAGCATCCTGACACCTGAAACAAAGAAGCAAACATTGCATAGTATGGAGCTCTGGTGTTCAGAAGAAGAGATTATTTTAGTATAGAAATTATTTTTAGGAACATAACTTAGAGAACTATCTGTTTGTACCCTGAACACATATTCAAAATGAATGTTTAGAAACAGAATAAATAATATGGTCATGTATTTAAAAGCTTTTACAAATGCACTCAGTCTGTGACTGTACCACCCTGGACGCGCCCGACCTCGTCTGATCTCAGAAGCTAAGCAGGGTTGGGCCCGGGTAGTACTTGGGTGGGAGAAAAATGCGCTCATGTAATATAAAAAAAATCTGGTATATGCAAGTTTATATAGATTATATACCAAATACTTCATTGTTTTCAGTGTTTTACAAACCATGTGTCTTTGTCAAACATGAAAATCTCATACTTTTCTTTAATGTTGTTTGAGATTTCAAATTATATTAAATATTGTGATTTAAACAAACCAACTCCAATTAACATATTGAATATTCTCTTTCAGCCTGTGTGTGCTGGATTATCCTTCTTTTGTTCACCCCTGTTTTTAGAATCACAACTTTGGAAAAATTAAATAGGTAGTAATTTCATAAGATGTTTTTCCTTTTGTGTTATAAGGAATTACAGAAAGACATGCAAGGAAGTGCACAGGCATTGGCAGAAATAGTGAAAAACACAGAGAACTTCTTAAAAGAGAATGG
>PVJD01006571.1:0-96351 GCA_004026545.1 Mormoops blainvillei
CATAGTATAATAAAGAAATCAAACAAGAATTAAACTGAAGTTCCTTGCTGTGATTTATTTTCTTGATTCTCAACAAAATATTAAACCCTGTAAGCAAATTTCTGAACAGAGGCAAAAGAGGTCCATGCAGTTATTTTCTTTTCCTTGAAATCACATGAACAGCACTTTCCTGCCTCATTTATAATAAATCTTTAGTGAGTTAATCCCATAGCTCCAGTAATTCCATAGCCAACGCTTTACTGGACGTGTATCCATCCTGAGAAAAGAATCATGGAACAATCATGAGACCTCTGACACACGCCCTGATCGTGCCTTCTTAAAACAGGGGCACCCCGGTGGCGGTTGCTCAGTGCGGGTTCCCAGTGCATAAAATGTTATAAAATAGGGCTCCTGAGAGCAGCCATTAGCACATATTGGTTAACATCACAGATTTTTAAAGTCCCAGTTGCATTGGAGCCATGAAAAAAAAGCTTTCATCTGTAAAATCTAGTTTCCCTTTGTTATTAAAATAAATGAAGCCATTAAACAAAATAGATGCATCTAATAGTCGAGTCCATCATTTGGCGTTATCAAAATGATGGCATTTTGCATTTTTAAAATTCAGTAATGCCATCTTAGAAGGTTTGATGTGAGGTGCAGATACCAATGTGCTAGAGTTTCTGAAACTTTATGCCTCATTACATGTATTTTTCTTTTTAGTTTGCTGATTTATGTATTTATCTGGGCCTCCTTAAAAAGTCAAATTCTGTTTAAGAAGGCTGTGAAAAAATTCTGCGACCAAGTGAATTAATTGTAACTGTTGATGAGCTTGTACTGTGAATGCACTGGAACTGAAATAATTTCCAAATACTTTATTTCCAAAGGTGTGTTTTTAATTACAGTGGCATTTGGTTGGCATGCAAGGGCGAGTTCTCACTCTTGATCTATCCTAGCTGGAGCCCAGGCCAAAAGATTCTCTGCTCCCTTTTCTCGAGAGCACACTTTTCTGCCAAATGTGCCACTCAGTCCCTGCCAAGGGAGGTGGGCGAATTGCCACTTCAGACTCCCAGCCACCAGAAGACAAAGGCTCTCAACATCCCCAGGTCCAGTGAGCCAGAATGGGCCTCACACCTTGAAGGTTCCAGATTATTGATTTTTCTCCCCCCAGAGACTTCATAATATGAAATATTTTCTCAGTGCCTCTGTCCGTCCCCTAGGGTGATTTAGGCACTTACAGGAGCGTGTGAACCCTTGAAGGACACTGGAGGGTCATTTAAGTGCCCTTCCTCATCTGTCTGAGGCCTGAACACATCTTGACTGTCAGTCTTGCCTCCTATATCTTGCTTCTTAGTGTTTTCTTTTTTAGACTTTTTTAGTAGGAACATAGTAATTATTTATTTACTTCTGTGAAGCTCGAATAAATTCAAGAGGGGTCGTAGCTGCGTATAAAGCATCTGATAGGGAGAACAATCTCCTTTTTTTTTACTAGGACCAGCTCAGTGATTTGTGGAGAACATGTACATTCTCCACATGAACTGTGCAAATTGAAAATGCAGGGCTTCTAAAAAAAATTCATGGCAACAGCAGCTCACAGAACCAGCCATGGGGCTCTTCTGTGTGGACGCCCTGTGTCCTGTGTGACTGCCTTTCAGCTGGCCCTGCCTTTGCATATTCTGGAGGTGTGTCCAGACAATGAGAATTGTGGGAAAACATGAAAACCTAGGGAAGAAAGCCTAATTTAATACTAGAAAAAAAACTGCAAGAAATACCTGGTCTGATACGATAGTCTCCCCCCAAAATTTATATGTGTGGGCACGCATGTGCACGCGCGTGCGTATATATATATATATATTTATGTGTGTGTGTGTGTGTGTATATATATATATATTTTTTTTTTTTTTTTAACATAGGTTAACCCAACCTTGAGAGTCATCTCAGGTTCAGCCATTTACTAAGTGTTAGATACATGCCAGGTACTATGCTAAGCAATTTGACGATGTTGTCTCATTTGACTACCACCAGTTTTGTCATCCTCATTTTCCTGAAGAGGAAGTCGAGGCTCAGAGGCCTGTTTTTTGTTTGTTTGTTTGTTTTGTTTTGATTGATTTTAGAGAGAGAGAGAGGGGAGAGCGAACGAGAAAGAGGGAGAGAGACATCGATTTGTTGTTCCGCTTATTTCTGCATTCATTGGTGCTTCTTGTACGTGCCCTGACCAGAGAGCAAACCCACAGCCTTGGACTATCAGGACAGCACTCTAACCAACTGAGCTACCTGGCCGGGGCTGAAATCAGTAACTCTTCAAATGCTTTCCTTTAGACTTGTCATTTGTCAGTGTGTAACCATGGCACTGAATCAGAAAAGGGCTTAATGACTACCCTCCTGCCCTATACAGGTTATGACTTTCCACATAGGCCTAAATTCTTTTAGAAAGGGACTTAGGGAGGGAAACATGAGGCCCCTTGTATATACAATTAGCAACCTATGTCACACTTGAAATGGCACAGAAAGACACACTTCCTAAAACAAAATTAAATCTACTTGTTTCAAAGAGAGACAAACTACCCGGTCATGGGTACAGGTATTTCTTTCTCAAAGCCCATTTAGAAGGAGCAAATGCCATTATGTAAGACTTTTTAGCATTACCAATTAAATTGCAGCCAATTTGAAAGGTGTACTGCTTTGTCTGGCTCCAGTTTGAGTTCTTCACTTTACCGTGGGTGTAGAGCAGTGCATGTTTACACATTACAGCGGGCTAGGTCCTCCGACTCACAGTAGGTTCCTGACAGATGTGGCTACAGCTTTTTATTTTATCATTACCAAGATAAGCTTTGAGCTTCAATAGTGTGTAAAGAGCATGAGACTGAGAAGAGGCCTGGACTCGCCCTGAGAACCACAGCTTCCCGGCCGTATAGCCTGCCACGTGTCCACTCTGAGTTTTTATTTTTCTCCTGTAGAATGGAGACGAAATTACCTGACCCTCCAACCTTGCCAGGTAATTGTAAGGCTCGTATTTGGTAAAATACAATAAAAGTTTTTTGAAAATGTAAAGTGTCATACAAATACAAGGGATATAAGGGATCACCTGAACTCCAAAAAAGAAAAGAAAACAAAAGAAATAAAAAAACCCCCAAAGCCCCACACTGGCCTTCAAGTTGACTTTGACTGAGTACCTTTATTTCTGCCAGTTTTATCGTGAAATCTTGCTGGCAACAGGTTTGCTCTTTCTCCCACTCATCAAGGTATTACCTGAGAACTGCCCAGAAATAAGTCCACCGTGGTGCTAGCGCTTCCGCGTCCAGTTAGGTTGGACAACTGAGAAAGCATAATTCAGGGAAACAAATCCTGGGGTCTGCCCAAATTTTGAGTAAGACTCTGCCCGCTTCTATAATCCACTTTGGAGACAGACAGTGAATTCACATCAGTAAATGTTTTGGGGAGTTAAAAAGGGTTTGCTTAAGAAGGTTCATAAAGATAAAGGTAATCTTATTACTAAAACAATTTAAAGTTTTTAGGTTGGGTTTGTTTTTTTTTTCTTAAGGGGAAATTCTCTTTAGTTTGATTGCAAGATAAAGGTTTTGTTGTTAACCAAGATAAAATATAGTGCTGAATAATCTCTTAAAAATTGAAGTGTATGTTACAGAGAATAGAGATAATTAAATAGCTTAGACTACAATGGGTAAAGGGAAAAGAGTTTTCATGAAAATTAGCTTAGTAAAGGTAAATTGCATTTGAATCTTAACTGCAAATCTGGGTGCTCTGCTATTTGGCATATGTTGAATTGATAATGCCTGTGTGTTAAAGAATTCTGATTGTTTCTTTTGCCTCTCTCACAGCTTATAAAAATGCAAGCAGACTCACCTAATGAATATTAATAGGAATGATGTCTAGATAACTCATAAACCCCCTGGATCTGTAGACTTTGGATGGAGTAGTCAGAGAGGATTTCTGTGGCTTTATTTAATACCAAATTTACATACTTTTAAAGAATAAACATCATCTTAATATTTTAATATCGATATCCCAAAGTGGAGATTTTAGTGAAATAAAAAGCTTAATTTTCCTTCCCTGAACATTATATTCACCAAGGTCTGCATTTTAAGAGACAGGAAACTGTTAGCTAAAAAAGAAATTAACTTAATCCCCCTTCATTAAGTTCCAGTCTTTTTTTGTTACTTAGAGACAAGTAATAATTATACCCACAGCAATGCAAAGCATTTTTTACACTTTTGTTGTACAAAAGAACAGCAGTTGTTAAGGTGACAGCAAAAGAAAATGAGAACATTGATAAATACTGATATATTTTGTTCTTAAGTCTTTTCTGACTCTTGCAAATAAATTTCACTCAGGTATCTGAGCAGTGTTTTAATTCGTTAACAGCAAAAATCTACACACGTGATTTTAGAAAATGTCGATCAACCAGCTAAACAATATTTTCCCATCTACGGTTATGAACACAGTAGCTGAGTGGGTGGAAGAGCTCTCGAACGACTCTACACCCCAGTTCTTTTAGAATGCATAAAAGGTGGGCATTTTGTTTTCGAGTTGTTGTTTTCTGGATAGAACTTTCAGCAAGCACACAGTAAATCTCAGAAGTGTATATTATTTAAAGTACATGTTTTCTCTCTCTCTCTCTCTCTCTCTCTCTCTGGCATGGTGAAATGACTTTTTACATTTTAGTTTTACAAAGGGGGGAAATCATTAAAATGTAGTTTGTACCATTACATTCCATTATTTGTCATCTTTATGGCCGTTCTGTAGTTTTCATTGCACCTTTAATGGTAAGCTTGGTCAGGAGAGGTGAGCAGGATGTGCACGTACTTGGCTGCGGGTGCTGCTGACAGTGTCTGCTTGCTGGGCTTCCATCCACGTCCCTGTAGATTTTAATGTCCCCACAGACTGCTGGCAGCCTGCTTCCAGCTGTGGCAGGCATGATGCAGTGAATTGCTTTTGAATGTTCTTTACTCAAATAGGCAGTAATTACAAGCTTAAAGAGGTTTAGTGGTCCAGTAAACTACATAATCACCCCTGAATTAGCCCGGGCTCATCAGTTGCAGTCCAGCAAGCTCGAGTCTGCTGTTTGTATGCAGCCTTGATCACATAGCAACCTGATCAGCAGGTGTGGAACAGCCAGAGTCCCCCATAAACACAACTGTCTACTGGGGACAATGATCTCTAATGAGATGAGGCTACACCATCACTGTAATTTAAGTGGGAAAATTAGCACTAGAGAATGAGTACCAGTTCCAGGGGTCTTTAGTCATATTGGGGGCAGCACGAATTCTCCATCTCTCTTTCTCCCCCTGTCTCTAGCTTTCTCTTTCTCTCAAAAAAAAAAAAAAATCTTCTCACCAAGTGTACTGTTTTTGCTTTTAACTTATGGATACTTTATTCTTTATATAAGGATTTTTCCTAAATATTTAATGCTGGACAGGGCATCTGTAAAGGCAATAATGATACCTGTCAACAGACTCATTCCAAAATGGCATTGTAGTATTTCATCTTTCTTGTCTTTTCTCTTAATGGTCTCAGAACCTTTCCAATTTGATTTTTAAAGTGGAAAAGTGTTCTTTGGGTTGAGGGTAGTTCTCCTTTTAGCTGGCAAGCTCTCTGAAATAGTAGAGATGAGCTGTGTGCACTTTGGAAACAATCCTTATTTTATTGGAGTTTATTGTATAAATCAGTCATGAACTTTCTTTTCAGAAAAGTGCTCCAGTACGGTGTGCTGTTGTGTTGTTTTATTTGTTAAAGTGAATTCTTGGGAGAAGAAACTGTATATCAAAGCCGCCTCCTTTATCCTTTCTTCAGTCCTGTACTAGGTCCTGTAAGATGGAAAACTTGAATTTTATTACATTGCAGTTGGAAAAGGAAAGGGAACTTTCACAACAAATAAACCCAAGAAGAAGATAGAGTAGATTATGAAGAAATGTGGATGGGGGCGGGATTATACACACACTAAGAAAGGCAATAACACAGTAATTAAGAGCATCCTGGGCGCCCTGTCCAGGCGACTCGGTTGGACCATCATTCTGTAAATCAGAAGGTTGTGGGTTTGGTCCCTGGTCAGGGCGCATACGGGAGACAGCGGATTGATATTCCTCTCTCACATGTTTCTCCGCCCCCTCCGCTCCGCCCCGACATCTCTCTCTGCCTCTCTCTCTCTCTCTCTCTCTCTGCCTCTCTCTCTGAAAAAAATCAATAACTATATCCTTGGGTGAGGATAAAAAACAAGAACATCATGGGCTACACAACTTCTTAGAGTCAAATCCCAGCTCCATCCTACTTGCAAGTAACTTAGACTCTGTGCCTCAGTTTCCTCATCTGTAAGTCAAGGTAAACACTTACCTCAAAGGCCTGATACAAGGATTAAACGAGTGAGTATTTGTAAAGTACTGAGAGCACTGTCTGGCACAGGGTAAGCAAACATTCTATAAATGTCAGTTAAATATAAAGTAAATAAAATCTGTACTGTGTTGGGATATGTGGAACAGAGGGAGAAGGTTGAACAGTTGTTGAAGTGGGGCTGCTAGTGTTCTCATGTTTATCTGAATTTATCTACTTATAACTGCTAGTTGAGGCATTTGGAGTGTCTAGCTTCAATAGCACTCGTTCATTCAGACACCAAATATTTATTGGGCACAGGACTGGGCTAGCTGTATTGTGAATGTGAACGGCACTCCTGTGTTTTTGTTAGTATTCTACTAAAATGAAATGGTTCCAAATGTCACTTAACTCATATTTGATTAAGATTCACATACAAAATGAAAGTAATTGGCAAAAAAACCACAATTTATTTCAAAACAGACAATCTAAGGCAAATCGTAGTGCAGATGGATGCAATAGCAGGTATTTGTTTCTTTGACCCTTAAAAAGTGTTCTTGTATCTAACCTCCATCATTCCTGTGTTTATAAGCAATGCTACAAACACTAATAAAGTGATAGATGTGTTAGTTTCCATTGAGTTTTGTATCTGGCAGCAAAATCTATTATTGCATCCTTTAACAGAACTGAGTTGTAAAAATAAAAGACAGGCACATTAAGATAATATCTTCTTCATAAAGAGAGTAGTAACCATCATATATATTCATAATTAACTCATCAAGAATGAGTGGGATTGCTCCTTTCATCATTTAAAAGACAAAATATTTTGGAAGTGAGTTTTCCCAACTTGTGTGTTACCAACAAGTTTCAGATCCTAGCTCTACTACTTACCAGCTATGTGAACTTGAGAAATTTATTTGTCCATTATGTACACAAGTTTCCTCACCTATCAAATGGGTCTAATAGTTGTGTTTGCCTTGTGAAGTTTTTGTGAGGATTAAATGAGTTAATACATGTAAAGTATTTGGTAAAATGCCTGGTAGATCTTCACTTCTTAATGCACGTTGCCATTACGACTTCTACCACTCTTGCTAATACTGCTAAGCTACAGTTAATGAAACTCCTTTGGACAGATGCTGGAGGGAGAATTTGAGGTGAGGTTCTGGGGAACTTCCCCTGGGTGGTGGGTAGGAGCAGCGACTCTCTCCTGGACCAGGGCTTTAGAATTGCAGACAAACATCCAGCCGCTGCTTACCACAACGAATAACTTTGTTCGTGCACCGTTATAATATGTGCTTGGTTTTAAAATGTTTAGCTTATAAAAGGGAATGGAGAAGTAGGAAAAAAACATCAGTGATCGTGTAGCCAAGCGGAGAGACTCAGGAGGGGCGGACCTGGCCCCAGAGCTAAGTGGCCGTGAGCCCCTGGGTGTTTTCTGACCCAGCCAAGCCTCGGCTTCCACATCTGTGAAATGGAGCTGAGCACAGCCCCTACTCTTGGGAGTCACCAGGAGGGCATGAGATGAGGCTCCTAGTGCATTTCTCCTACTGACAAACAGGAAGTGTTCAAATGAACTATTATTTAAAATGATTCAAAGAGGACACAAAAGTGAAGCTTGAGTTTTCTCCCCATTCCCACTCCCACTCCCATCCCTCTACTCCTCCCACTCGCTGTTTCTCTTATTGGCCTTTTCATGTTTCCTTTTATAGCTGCGGTCTTTTTACTAAGAGAATCGGTATTCAAGGAGTTCATTAATAATCATAACTGTTCAAAATAATTTTAGCACTCTTCATGAATTTTAATACTTTTAGGTGGAAGATATAAGTAATTGTTAATTTAGAGTCAAAACTTTATATCTTTAGTGCATATACTTAAAAATACTCCTGTAACATATATGAGTATATGGCTAATAAAGTCTTGATCTAAAACATTGTTATTATTTTAGAATTGCAAACTACTTTAAAAGAAGTCCCAAGTACAAGTACTGTGAAATCCTTTAATATAAGTATGTCTTCTTTTTATTTAGTATTTTTATTTTATATTTAGTTGATATTTATAAGAAATTAAAAGATCAGATAGGTGAGACAGGCAAGGCATTGTAGTATTGGCCTCATAATTGACTGTGAAACAACGTTTTTACTGCTGTGTATTATAAAGATAGTCTCGTTAGCAAAAAGTAAAAATTGTTATGAAACCTTATCCAGTGTCCAACTTTTCCTTCCACACTGATGTCATTTCCGTGCGAGAAGATCAAGTTTAGAGATTCCCCCCTGACTTCCCTCCCTGCACATCTCCACTGGCAACTTCTTAATCTGCTGCTGGATATACAAGAAATAAGAGAGATTGTCTGAAAAATGGCTTGACTACACTGCAGAGAAAGCAAATGCTCAACGATCACTGGGACACACGGAGCCTGGGCAACGAGGCAATCTGGGAGCGCTGATGGAGAGTTAAGAACGCAGGGAGCAATCCTGAGACTTCACTGATGGCACTCCAAACACGTTTGGCTTCTTAGCCAGGACGGGCACCACAGTTCTTTGGACGCCAGCGTGTGTGAGGATGCAGGACTCCAGCTACTATGCATTCAGGCTCTGTTCTTCGACTGCACGGTGCACTGCCTTTGTAATGCAAATGGGAGGCACAAAGTGTCTCTTTGATAATGTGCAGTCAGAAGACAAAAAAGCATTCACTGAAACAGTAAAACTAATTCATAAAGCTGAAAGACAATAGGGAAGCATTATGGATTTTTTAAAGGGAAAAAGTATCCTAGATCAATGTAATTGTCACAGTGGAAGCTATTCACAGTCAGTGCATAAGGGGGACATGGCAGCAAGTTTATTTGCAGTGGGAGAAGTTTTTACAGGCAAAAAAAAAATGTTAAACAAATATAAATACTTTTGGTTAGCAAGTTTCTGTTTATGCTTCTCAAAGTCACATATATAGCTGGTTGTTTTAATTTATATCCACAATATTCCCTAGTGACAAAAACACAGAAGTTTTCAAAGAACACAGAAAGCTAATGGTTAAAAGCCATATGGTAGATTTTTTTTTTCTTAAAGGGAGTATCTCTCCATCACATACCAGAGTTTAGCTCAAGGTCAACTTATATTAATGCATTAAACTTAGCTGTGGAGGAGGCAAAGGGCTGGAGGAAAAAGGATAAAAGAAGTTCCGAAATTGTTCCACCAACATATTCAGCCAAGCAACAGAACATTGCCTTGATAAGGGTTATATTGGACAGTTGCCATAATTCCTCCTGTTAGATCAGCTCCCTCGGTACCTATTCCTATACCTTTTAAAGTATAGCATGTAACATTTTGCTTGAAAATTGCTTCCACCTCTATTGCTTTGTTATAGCTGTTTTGCAGTGTCGGTATAGAGGCAGTTCTGTGTCACAAGAAATTACTAATCTGAGGCTTGAGAAGGGGCCGCATAGCCTTCCATTATCTCACCAGCGAGCTCTGTACAGGATTATTTTCAAATTTTCTACTGCCATTACAATGTGCTGTTGAAGTGGGCAAGGCAGTGAGGGAGGGGAGGTTATTGAAACTTGGTTACCAGGGTAGATAAGATAAAGTTCATCACTGTCTTGGCATCCACATTTGCAGTCAGGGGTGGAAAATTTGATGAAAGGAGTACATTTGGTCAAGGATATCGTTAAGATATAAGGCTGGACATTTTCCATCTGTGTGTACTGAAGAGTTTCTTTTTTCCCATTGACGTTCATCCGAACGAGTCTGCTTGATTGTTTAAATAAATATGTTTTCCTCCAATGCATTACTATAAACTTGTAAATACCAGGCAACCAACATCAGAATCTGCCCTGCTCCCCATCCCACCCTCAAGAAATAAAATTGGAATCATGCAGAGATAACTTTCTTTAGAAAGTTGTCATTTTCTTTGTCACTTCCTATTCTTTGGGGCTGAGAAAATGACAGTTCAGACTTAACTTTTACATAAAGCTATTTTTAGATCTATTTCTTCAGACATTCTTGATTTCTATTACACAGGACATACATTCCAGAAATCATTTTATTCTTTGATGGGGTTATTAAGCAATCACTGCTATCTTGGGTCATTATTAGAAGTTGCACTGTAAATCCAGAAACACGTGAGAAGGGCAGACAGTTTCTTTTTCAGCAAGAGGCTTATACTGGAAAGAAGAAGTCCAGTTGTTGATTATGCAAATCAAGATGACCATTGTGTGAGTTATTTCCCGTAGCTGAGGTTTCACTGCCCACAAGCTACTTCTTCTCCCTTTGAGTCCAGCATCTCTTCTCTCCCTAGCCAAGCCAGCCTAGTACATATGTGCAGGTTTAATACTGGAAGGAGGGTCAGCTTTACCCATACATAATCACCGTTTTATGGCTTTCACTCATTCCTGAGGTGTTAATGCAGATCAAATGGGAAACACTCCAGAAAGAGGCCTTGCAGCTACCGCACTGCCTAGTTCCCCCCGGCTCAATCGTTAATTCTTATTGTAAGATCTAAAGGTAATTTTGTTTGCTCTCTTAATGCGTTGCAGTTCTCCCAGTGGCCCTTGCATATCCTTTCTCAAATTCCCATTTTGATCAATTGTTTGCAAATAATTAAGCTTTTAAGAGATAATGGCACAAGGCTAATGTATACAACAAAGGCGAGGTCTCCCATCACTGTCTATTGGAGTGGTCAAATTTGCTTTGCTATCCCAAAGTGATTAGGTTGATTGCTATATCTGGCAAGTACCATCCGTCTTTCCTTCCCAAGAACCTACTGATCACTCTTAAATTTGTGTCTTTGCCATTTAGGTGCAATAACAGCAAAGGTGTTCAGGAGAATGGCAAGGGGTGACCTAGCCCCTTAGTTGCAAAGGTTTGGAATGAAATTCCCGCTTTCTTCCTAAAATGGCACTCCTCTTTATCTCTTTTGTAAACTGATGCCTGCCTTTGCCCATCTTCTGGCCTCGCTAGCCCGGGGCGGAATGCAACAGGGCTTTGAATGTTTTTACCGCAGCTTCGCCTGTGGCATGTTGGGTTTCTGTCAAGTGATTTTTTTTTTCAAAGTCTACAAAGGAATATCTCATACTGTCCACAAAAAGCTTATCTAGTAAAGATGCATAGGATTTAAGATATTTAAACCTATTGGATTTCAGTGAAAAAGCCGACTTCTTTGTGAATTTTTGTCTGACTATGGATTAGGTACCTGAAGTCATGGCTTTCATGTAATACTAGTAATTATAGATTTTTTTTTCAAGGAATTGAAGGTTTGTGGGACACCAAGGCCAAGAACTATGAGAAAGAAAAAACCATGCAGTTGACCTGCCCTAGACAAGGGTGTAGGAATCTCTTAACAAAGACCAGATTATTGTGACATTTAATTTAGTCCAAGCTCATTCATTTCTATTAAAAAAAAAGAAATATATATATATATATATATATATATATATATATATACCCTGAACAACTGAAAATTGTTTAATGGAGACGGAGTGCTGGGTTTCCATAGCTTGAGGCTACCTAGCAGTTATGCTACATGAAATTAGACACAGTTTGTTCTAATTACTTAAAATCAGGTCACGTGAAAAGTGACAGAGGGAAAAAAGGGTCAAACTTTCTCATTTTATGATAGTTAAATTATGAAATCAGAAACTGCATGATGTGAAAAACAATCTAAATTTGCACTGAAACTTTCGAGGGCCAAATGATTGCTCTTTGAAGCTGTAATGATTCAGGTAATTTTAATGATCCAAAGAGAATTTTTCTGACACCACTTCCATGAATAAAATGTGAATTCCATTTGCTTTATATAATATTGGGTCTAAAACTTGCTCACAAACAGGCATGCAGAAATACTCTTGAAAACACAGAACAAATATAAATGACTGTGACGATTCTCAATTTTCAAAGTAACTAAAGGTAAATGGCATAAATATTAATTCTTATCCAGTTCTGGTCATAACATTAAGACACAACTTACAAGACAGAACAAAGATACTGCTATCAAGCTGTAGTGAAGAGAGACTGTTGACACATTTACTACAATAATTCTACTGAAAAATCACTGAACAAGATTTCCATAGGACATGCAAAATTGTACATGCATTACAGAAAATGTTATAGGTTGGAAATGACTTGTGTACATTGGTCTACGATTTTATATGGCAAACTCTCACTTAACGTTGTCAGTAGGTTCTTACTCTTTAATCAAAACAAAGAATTCTGAAACCAGTTTTACCGTAGGCTAGTGATATAAACAAGAGTCAAGCTCCTACAGTATCTCATTAACGTTGTAACAAAATGACATTAAACCAAACGACTTTATTCAGGGACCTGTCAACAAATGGGCGTTAAAATTTCCGTGTTTCAAAACCTGGCTTATACTCTGTAAGGGTTGCTAGCCTGGGTAACCTTTAACTTTGATGGCTCTTAGAACTCCGGACTACTGACAAAATTGATGATTAGAAAAGTTGTTCCTTGTTCGAAATTGTAGTAAGTGAGTGGCAGCATAACATCCAATCTCACGGGGTCATATATGCTTAAGAAAAACTCTTCAGCTAGTGTCAACGTAGAACTACTATATAGCCTCCCTAATTCTATTCACAGGATAAAAGATTCATTTGGTTTGTATTGTGTGGCAAGCCTTTATGCAGTGGGAGTTGTGTTTTAAACCTTAGGGTCATGGACTGCTCTTCGATCAGCATCCGGTCACGAGATTTTGCCTGTGATGACCGGCACTATGTTGAGGAGGGAGATGGTCACATGGTCGTAGCCTATTAGGAGGTGTACATAATTTTATTTGAAAAGAGTGGGTCAACATCACTTTTAAGAATGACATAAGGAAAGTAGTGCTGTGAATCTGAAATTGGATTATTTATTCCTCTTGTGGGCTTTGAAAATTTTTTATTGTCCATTTTGCTGTTTGCATCTGAGCAGCTATTCTGTTATTTCACAAATACTTACCGATTTTCTGTCCAGCTAGTCTGGGATTTGAGAATGATAAACAAAAAAGGCACAGGCTTTAGAGTTGCTAAATGAGTGGTAAGAGGCACAGCAACAAGGAAACAACTAGTCAGAACAAATGTTTCAGACAGCCATGCTTGCTGCGAGGGAAAGAAGAAAAGACTGATGCGAGAATGATAAGGTGGGCTCGTGGAGAGTGGAGAGGGTAAGGCTTGGCATTTGGGCTGAAACCTGAAGTGGCATTGGAGCACGAGCCTGAGTGGTAGGGACAAGCTTGGCATGTTGGAAGAACTGAAAGGAGGCCTGTGTAGGTGGGCAGAGGGTGGGGTGGGGCCAGGAGACGGCCTCAGGGTCCAAGATGTAGGCAGGGCTGCGCGGCGGCAGGCCTTGCAAGCCCTGGTAAGCGGCCCCAAGGTTTTTGGGCAGGAGCCACTAGTGGAAAGAGCAGAGGTCGTGAAAGGTGTCTGCCATATCCCTCTTTCGCGGTGAGGCTTAGACACTAGAAGGGAAACAGGAAGTATCACCGAGTCACGGGGCGGCTGACCATTCCTTCCCCTGGTCAGTTTCCTCACCTATGAAACAGGAAGGACAATCGAGTCCATTTTTGTCCCTCAAAGGAGTATAACAAGGATTAATTATCATCTTGTCTGTAATATAGTTGGAGCTCTTTAGAGAAAGGAAGTATATTCCATGAAAGCAAAGCCTTCTTCTAACTGTGTATTTATTGATTAAGTGACAATCAAAGACAATGCTTATTCGAAAAATTGCTACGTCTCTGTTCTTCACAAATGAATCCCATGTGTATAGGTATAGAACATACTTAAACTTACATATAAGAGCATTAAAGTGGTCATTAACGTGCCTTCTTAGCATCTAATCAGACTTTTTTAATGAGATTCAAAGCTATGTTAATTAACATTCAATAGACCAGAATCCGGTGTCCAGTGGCACAGATAGTTAAATCGAGAGCTAGTGGTGCCCTTTCCCACTCCTAAGAGAATAGACTGTTGACTATCAGAACAATTTTTGTCTCAGGAGGATTTACTGGGATGCGGCGCTTCAAACTAGGCAGTGTCTATAAATGGAAACCATGTCCTCGGTTCCCCGGCTTTAGTTATGTGTATTTCCGATTTAGGTACAGTTGATTATTGAGCAAAAAGTATTTGTGCCAAAACTAATTTCAGTAGGATTCCAGACATTCTTAAAAGAAGGTATGGATTTCATTTTATTATCTAATCCTGTAATACTTTTTTATCCTATTTTATGAGGAACATAGTTGGGCTTGTTCATAGCATGCAAAATATGCTGGTCTTTGACCTTATATTGGCTTATGTTCAGAATCCCAGCGTGTGTTGACATTCAGATATGGAAACAAACTTTGGCTGAGTTTCATTTGTTTGTGTTTTTCAGAAGAGCTCAAATGAACAAGGGTTAAAAAAAATGCACCCACTGTAATTTTGATATTTGCATCCAGCAGTATAGTGTTTGGAGGGAGAATGTCATGGTAACAGTGTTTTTACCTACTGCGGCCTCAGCTGAGGCTGTTGGTCCAAATGGTTCAGCCTTCAAAGTCCATGTTCTAATCAAAATAGTAAATCAAGGGGATATACTTTTATATAGAGAAAAGGGCTTGACTTTATTTTAATCCTATAAAATACATTGAAGACCATACTAAACTTTCCACATTTGCAACAAATAAACCTGTTAAAGGATAAACTCAGTATCAAGGTTCTGCAAATATCCCAAGTAGCTATTTATACACTTCACTAATCTTTGTAATTGGCTGTCTTTTACTGCCATTAATTAGATGATATAGTATTCTATTAATAAGAGTGACACACCTCAGCATTTTTACCTTTAATTATAGACTTCACTAGACACTTAGGTTATTGACAAATAGCCTAAATGTTGCCTGATACACACATTTCTTTTTTTTTTTTTTAAGAGCTTATCTGTTTATTATTGAATCCCTAACCCCTGCCATTGTACCTGGCATATGAAATGCATTCCCTTCTCTGTCAAGAGTATGTGCGCACATACCTTTCTTTTTTGTTCTCTTTCAGCACCCTTACCCTTCTGAAGAACAGAAAAAGCAGTTGGCACAAGACACGGGACTCACCATCCTTCAGGTGAACAATTGGTAAGTAATATGGCTTTGTGTTTACACACAATCTGCTCCCCTCTGGCAACCTGAAGCTAATGTTTTACATTAAGAAGACACACCCAGTGTTACTGTTCATCCTGGTGGCTTGTGGATCCAAAAGTGAAAACAAATTGTGGAGTGAGAGGTGAGAGTCTTTGCTGGTATGGAAAAGAAAACAACGTATGGCTTTCCCCTTTCTTTCTTAGTGGACACCTTTTAGGCACAGTCCAAGTCAGTGTTTAATTCCTGTTCACTATAGCTCTGTACATGTATCCCTCTCTATGGCTCCGCCCCCCTTCAGGGTAATCACTAGAAAGAGTGGATCATTCCTATTTTCTATGAAACAAGAAAATCCAACATCACACATTGGGCAGGTTTTCAATTCATTGAACAACTAAATTTGGTTAGATTTTTGTTAGGGCTACGCATTCAAGGGTGGACCCCCTTTCCTCTTTATCTCCTGCCTCTGGAAAAGGAGAAATTACTTGTTTCTACTTTGAAGCTGTTCAAAACCTAATGTATCTCTGAACTGTGCAATACTGTTCCTAAATAAATGTGTGAATTCCTGATTTGGGGAGAAACCGAGAAAATGCGCCAAGAACCATCCAACAACATTCTGACTAAATGCACGGTGGTACGGCTGCGAGGCCCTGCGAAAGGGTGATTCATTACCCTCTGTGAGTGTGCCGAAAGCCAGGTCCATGCGATCACCCGAGCTCGTGTCGTATTTGACGGGTATCGAAACCCAATATCCTCGAAAACGAAGTGTATCTAATTAATTGTCCTAATATTTTTAGATTACTCTTTCTGATGGGGAAACCTTATCCTCTTTGAAGTAAAATCCAGAAAAGGCCAAAAGCCTGTTTGGGGAAAGCGGAGAACTGGGAATGCCAGTTTGCAGACAGAAGTATTTCTTTCTGTTCAATAAGTGTCAAAGATTAATATTACGGAATCTCTGATTACATGGCCTAATCCATTTTGGTGAATAAATTTGTTCTTGATGTCCATTGCACCTCTATTAACAGACCCTTCTCTCTGTTAAAGAGCCAGGGAGCCTTTGGGAGAGATTTCAGATATATTAAACTCCATTACAGAAAATGTAATTTCTGTCAATATAATTCCATGTATTCTTCAATTTAGTATTTTAGAGATAACAAGCTACTTACAATATATTTGCCTTTGGAGGATTAATTTACAAAGTGCACTATCTTCAGGACACAGACAGACTCACAGAAGCATTGCTTGTAAGGGTTATCAATTTTCATGACCTTCCTGCAGCCTTGGGAGATCATTTTTTGCAGCCCTCTTAGGCAAGGAGGTAGGGAGCCCTGGAAGACACACTATAGCTGAGTGTGTTCCTAGGAGTTATATTGCTGCTGAGGCTCTTCGTTGGCCTAGTTTTACCTGCTGTTGTGTCTGAATGTTCAAGATGGTTGGTGCTATGTATTTAAACTTAGTCTTTCACATTGTTTTGGAAGTTATTGCAGGGCAGACCATCCATTCTGCATGCGCGCCTAAATTCATATATAGTTTCCAAGTTACACTGATGGTGAGGCAATTTTAATACAATGGAGACTGTAGAAATGTCGTATTTCCCTGGGAACTGTTCTCATGTGAGGGCCAAGGAGTGGCAGGGCAAACTCTAATTAAAGAAGGCAAAGCTCTGACATTCGGCTGATCTATCAGCACATGCCATCTCTCGTCCTTCTCGCTGTTGCTAGCAAACTTCACCCATAAACAGACGTCGTTACCAGAGAACAAATTCCAGTACAAACTGCTTTCTTTCTACAGGTGGACAAACTTGTGGGATAGTTCCTGTAGTTGCAGCGGCAGGCAGGCATTCCTGTGACGCCAGGCAGCATGCAATTGTTACGGTCTAAGATTCTGTGTACAGTCAGTGATCACAACCTGACTGCCTCAGTTTAGTAATTAGAAGAGAGGGGGGAAGGACCTCAAAAAATGTTATGGTACATACCACCTAGCAATTTTTCAAAGTCCATGCAGACTTTACCCTAAGCTCCGTACTGATGTTTAATTCCACACTGGTACATAACTTAAAAAGAAAATCACTATTACTTAGCTCCGTGGGACCTAAGCACAGTTCTGCTCTGAAGTGGCGCTGTGTGACGTGCACGTGTTCTCTCCGCTGCTGCTACGCGGAGTTCGCAGAGACTTGCTCGCACTTCATTGCTTCGATTTTGGCAACTGTTTCAACTCTAACAACTTGGTTTGTGGCAGAGAATTTCCCTCAAGTAACTCAAACTTGTAAGAGAGATTGCTTCTCTTATGTTTGATGAATAATGACATTCCTGTGTTTGATTTGAGTTTTTAACGGTTTATTAATTTCCACCCAAACTTCCTTTTAAGGAGCTGATAATTGATTTCTTTTTCTTTAGGCTTTGAGTAGGAAATGGGATGCGAGCATGGGGAAACCCAGATGGTGCTTCCACTGTGGCATACTGGAAGACTGAAAAGTAGCATAACCACTCAAGTGAAGTGGTTTTCATTTTGCTTTATCGTAATAAAAATTATACAGAGCTTTTCTGAGAGCTTGTAAACACGTTTCCTGTATCGAGCATCAAGCTCAAGTTATTTCCTTCGGGAAATAACAATTAAAAAAAAATCTTCATTCCCTTTCTCTTCATTTAGACATAACATTTAAAAATGTGTCTTCCTTCCTGGATTTCTTAAAACTTGTTAACACACATGTACATTTTGTACAAACTATGAGTCACTGTTCAAGAGATTTAATAAAATGCTGAAGGGCAGGTTGGGTGTAGATCAGTCATAATCACTGGCAGCAACATGATGTATGGAAACACAATCTGAAAGTGAAAAATATAAACTCATGTCTAGTTGTTAGCTTGTCGTAGAAACCTTGGCCAACGCAGCTCGAAGTTAGTTTTAACTGAAAAACGAGATGAGAAAAGTTTGGAGTATTGCAATGCTTCTTTCACCCCATCGCGGAGCTGAGTTTACATGTATTTAATTGATGTAGGTGATACATACTATCTGCCTTGGTTAACTAAGGTCAAAGCGTGTGGGATTTGGGGGAAGAAGGGACACCTTAAACAACCATCTGAGTTTAAAACAAGACAGATTTGATTAAGAGAAAATTTGGATTAAAAGGAGGAACTGTTATAATTTGTATTTGGTTTACCTGCCAGAGTGAAAACAGAGAGAAGGAATCTGAAATGGCTGGTATTAGCACTTCTAGGAATGGGGACCCAGGATGGAATGTAAAATACAGTAGATGAGGCACCTTGGGACGAGTCTGTGCCAATCAATTTTTTTTGAGAACTGAGACAATAATGCAAGGAATTTGAGTAAAAATATTTTTATTTAAATTATGTAAGTATTTGAAGTAACTGCATGGTTTTTAAAAATCAACTTCCATAAACAATTGCCTAAATATTTCAATCTAACATGCTGTGGTAGACGTATACTTGAAGCATAATAATTTTTGAAATATAATACATGCTATAAATTTATGTATTTTTCTTCCTTTGCTCCCTCACTCCCAATTATGGTTCAATCCAAAAATGATTCATAATAGCATTTGAGGTTTTTTTTCTTTGTTTTTTCATTGTTGTGGTGGTTGTGACAAATACTCCTGTTGTATCAGCAGTGAAAACATATTACTAATATGTTGAATGTTTTAATCATTTCAACAGAACCTTCGTAAATTTGGAGATTAGATGGTTGTTCAAGTCTTCAAATATTTAGCTAGAACTTGAAGGAAAACACATACACCGACACAAAGTCAATACTTGTTGGGCTTTTTTTCTCTCCAGATTAACTTTATTTTTTTATATTGAAAATGCGAGCATAGAATGATCAAATGAAAACTCCCTTACATGTTTTCACAGCAGTGTTGCACGCCTGGGATCCCACGTGATGAAAACTTGTGCCCATGACTGTATCTTACTTGCCGGGGGCCTCTGACACTTCGGCCTCAGCAGAGTTCCAGCCCAGGGTGCACTGAATAAATTTGACAGTTGCTCTGTTTCCTACTTCTCAGCCAAACACTTTCCCATGAAGGCTAGAGTTAAATGATTATTCCTGTACAATCTAAGAAGGCAATATGGATTTTAGATGCAAATTATATAGTATATGGGAAATACAGTATGTATGGGGAGAGAAAAATCACCCTTCATCAGCCGGGCACGTAAAATTCCAGGGAGCACCCTAACATCCGAGGTGACACTTTACAGAGCTGTCGTGGTGCTGTAGTTCTCAGATTTAGTGCACACACCACATTTTCCTAGTTAGTTCATTTATTGCCTCAAAACTGCAAAGCATTCAAGCATCACTTCCCATTTATTACCAGTGAGGGAAAACAACTATGTTATCCTTAGAGATTTATGCCACTGGCAGGTAAAAATGTAAACTTATTTTTTAAAAAATAGGATCTCCCTTAATATTATAAACAGATTCAACTGGTAAAGGTCAGGTTTCTTTCTGAGTTATGGCAATAATGTAGCAAATACTTTTATAAGTAATCAAAGATCCTATAAATATAGGTGCCTGTGTAGATGTAAATGTTAAAACATTCACAAATTATCCTTTCAACTTCTGTGATCTAAAAATCAATAGGGGGTCATAGGGTTTCATAGAATTGCTCTGCTTTTTCTTCCAACATAATTTAATAATACATTTTACAGATGTTGTTTAAACATTAGGTACAGATTGTTTTGTCAATAAAGCTAAACAGAGGCATGACACAAAAGCAAGAAAAACAGATGTAAGAGAACAGGGCACCATGCAAGAGGTACCATTCAACCACAAAATGAAAGTGCAGGTTGTATAGTGATTTTACTTACCTAGGAATTGCCTAGGGATGGAACAACTTCACACAAAAAAGGTAATTTTATTAAGCAGGCGGCTTAACTTCTTCCCTTGAGAATTTAAATATAACCTACAGTTAAGGTAGACTTCATAATTGATCAATGGACTAACAGGTGCAGTATCTTTAAAAGAAAGCGCAGAAGGAGATATAAATAGAAAAACTCTCCAGAACATCTCAGAATAGGTTGTTGTTCTCCAAGACACAGTTAATTGCTATGCTTTTCACCTCGAGCGTCAGTTCCAATAATATTACCTTTACAGGCACTTACTCTGGGTTTAGATTACAGCAATCAGTAATACTCACTAGATAAAATACTGTCTAGCTGCTCATAAGAAAATATTGAAATCAGTCAAAAAATGTTTAGCTTGCATATTGCCTGAGACAGAACTGGTGAGGTGCCAGGCAGGCAGGGTGTTATTAGGAAAACCGAGCAAAGAGCTTGCAGGGAAAAGAGCTGTGAATTTAGAAACCTTCAGGTATTGTCATGTCAGAGACTCCTAGGAGTTCAACAGAGAAACCACTTTTGTCTTCAGATTTTAAAAATTTGCAACAAACAATCCTCTTTGAAAATGAGTCTGCAGTCTGTTAAGTGTATTTGTTGTAAGTTTCATACCACAAATTTACTCAGATCCCTGCCCCCACCCCCCCACCCCCATTAACTCGGTCACACTGTGAGAGATGGAAACCCCCAAGGAAGGAGTAGGTGTTGCCTGTCTGTGCTGGATGGAAAAACCATGCCCTTCTGCCAGAGGACCTCAGGTCCAGGTGAGGAGAGACACAGGAATGCCGGGGGCAGAAAGCTGGACTTCAGGGTCCAAATGCTGTTTTGGGTGACTGCTGTCTCCTCCAGCCAGCATTCAAGGACCGTTTGTGTGCTCTTTAGGACAAGACAAGAGTGTGATGCCTGGAGTTGAGAGTCGGTACCACCTGAGGAAATATTTCGGGACTGCTTAGAGTTAGGGTTCACATGAGGCCCAGAGCTGAGCGAGTTGGGAGATTGATTTATCCATCCTGGGCCCCCTGCTTCTGAATATCTGGAATCCCTTTCAAGGCAGAGAAACCAGTGGCCTGCTGGTTGATTTTGAACAGGGTATATAGATCAGCAGGACTTGTCGCAAGTCCTAATTAAGCCAGATTTGTTATTTTCAGTGTCTTAGCACAAGTGTTTGGTCTGAGAAACGGAAAGAACTCCTGACATGTCACCCGTCCTGTCAGAGCTGGGCCCAACTCCCATTCACTTGCAAAGAGCTTGGCGGGGGCTCTTTGGGGCGAAGGGGACTGAGAGGCATCAGGACCCGGGGAAGAGCCCTCCGCATCCACAGGTGGCCAAGGAACAAATTCCCCTGTGAACCCCATGACAACATACAACTTACACAGGGCTAGCAAAGGGAGGGATTATCTAGGGGAAAGAATATTTCAAGTCAAAGCATTTCGTTTGTTGTCCCCACTCCTCACCAGTGAGATGTGTGCCCTTGATAGAGTCACTTTATCTCCTTGGCAACAGTTTCCTCTGCCTTGGATGGTCAGGTAGGACTAATCACTGGGACTCTTTAAGTTTCTTCCAGCTCTAATGTTCTAGACTATATGATAATGCAAACTGAAGAAAAGCATGTTTAACATCCTGAAACTGACTCTGATTCCAGCTTTACAATAGGACTGGGAAAAAGGAGAAGGTGCTTTGATAAAGAGACAGACGGGAAAATTAAAAAGTTGTTCTTTTCTTTTCTTTTCGTTGTAAGCGAATCAAGCACTGGAAAGTAAAAACTAGATGAAATTTAAACATTATTGCAAGACATGAAAAACATGTATGCTGTCATTTTAGGTCTCATAATAGAGATAAATCAGTTGTTTTTAGCAGTGTGCTAGGAGCCTATGAAGGGCATGACAGATAATAGGCTTGAAATTTCTGAAATTATTATACAGCAAAATTTGTTTTTTCCTCAGGCGTTCAATCTTTTTCTCTAGTAATTTTGTACATGACAAACTTTTTAGTGGGTGCATTAATAATCTATAAGTAATGGGTTGTCAGGTGTCAGTTAGATAAGATTAAAAGACTGTTTAAGCATTATCCATTTGCTTCTTTGCATGAGTTTTTTAGGTCAGGAGAAACAACTTTTTGAATTGTGGCTGTATGCGCACGTTGGTTTTTTCCCCAGTCTCTCTCGTTTGGCTCCACTCCAGGTATGCGTGGAAGAACTGTGTTACATTACATAAATCCTGCGTGTAGCAGCAGATTGGAAACTCACACTATGTGAGTCAAGGGGACACATGCTTCAGCTGTCTTCTGTAAACTCATTTCAGTTTTTCAAATGTTACTCTTTTTCTTCTGAAAGGAAACTTTGGAAGGGGGGAGAAGCCTCACTTGAGAGGGGCACCTAAGCTTTAGACGTTAGGAGTTTCCTAGCTAGTCAGGTTTAGGTCTATTCTTGTCAAATCTGTCTTAAATGTGTTTACATATAGTTTGCCTTTCTGGTATTTTCTGCTTGCACAGACCTGATCTCCACCTATTTTGTGTCAACAGTTGCTGAGGCTGGTGTTGGGTGATTAAACCATTGAGCACTGAAGCACTGAGCTGTGCCCACAGAGAACCCCTCTCACTTACATCATCATCTTGCTCCAGGCTGCGCCTACATAAAACAAACAGAATTTCTGAGTGGTTAAAAAGTCAGCCTGAAACATGAAAAAAAAAATGGGGCAAATGTTGTCTCTTCGTTGAATACAACGATTTTCTCAAAAATGGAGCGGAGCCAGGGACGCGGGGGAAGGAAGTGTTTCTGAGGGCGAACGTTGTCTTGGATCTGATCCGCATTGCTCCTGTGTGTAAATGCCTAGAGCTTTGTGTAAATGCGTAGCGTTTTGTTCTGTTTCTTTTTTAATTTTTAAGGAGAGAGAGAACATTTTAAAAACCCTCAACAACATGGATGCTTGTAACTTTGGCAAACACAGGGCTCTCCTGTTCAATACCCTCATAGTCGTTGATATTTTCCTCTTTATTTCATTTCCATTCTTACGGGGCTTTTCAGGCTGACCCATTAATACGGGAAATAATGCACTCTATTGGGCTCTTGACACCTGAACAATAACAAATAAATGAAAAACTTTAATCGGTTCCCATCCTTGAGAGTTCCCTTTTCCTTTTTAGCCTCTTAACCAATGTGACTAAAGGACTAATGCCTCACAAGATTAGATCCATCACCGAAGGGGAGAAAATATTTCCTTTCTCAAAAATACTAAGTCTTTCAGGCCTGTGGGAGTTACTGGTCTTAGGTTCAAAACGTTACTTAGCTCAACAATGAATTTCCTGTCATTGGAGATCTGAGATCTGGCTGAATATTGATAAAGTCAGTATTCTTCCAGAATAGTATATTGCCTAGGGACAAAAGTTAAATGTGTCATGATTAAAAATATATATAAGTTTCTACTATTTTGCACCCTAGGATGCTGATTTAAATGTAAACTAGTACTTTTGAGGGTTGCTGTCTCATGGAAGGATTTTGTTGGCCATTATCCCTAGACTATCTGCTGTGGTTGACTTTATTTAATCTTTAGTTTGGGTCAGGCTTTGCATGTACTTGGAAAGGGCAGGGAGTAGGAGGGGATGGTGAAAAGCTAATTGAAAGAGTTGTACATGTCCAAAGATGTCAGATCTCAGCCCCCAAGGCTGGTCACCTGGCAGTACTGTTTATAGAAAGGAAAGGACTCTATCCTCAGGGCCAGGTAAGGATGGGGGCTGTGCAGACAGAGGCGGATTTAACTGCGGGCGCGCTGGGCGCACGCCCTAGGCCCCAACTTCTGAAGGCGTGTATTTTTATTTTCTCTGTCTCTCTCTCTTTTTAAAGGGGCCCAATATTTTCCTCTGCAGCCGGGGCCTCAACCGACCTTCATCCGCCTCTGGGTGCAGAAAAGGCATATCAGAATCATTCTGAGTGTGTGCCGTATAAAAAAGCCTGCTGACAATTAACTTTGGATTTTAGCCCTGTTATTTCTTTTGAAATTGCAAATAACAAAGGGATATGAGCTCTTGAAATTTACCAAAGGGGAACCTGGATTCAAATTTTAGAAACCCTGTGCTATGGAGCAACGGAAGCCAAGACCTGGATGGAATCTCCTGCATCATGTGACAGCTGAGGCTCGGGGCCTTCCGTCCTGGCTCTGCTAATTAGGCAGGGTGGGGCTGATTCCTCATCCAGCGCCTTTCCTTTCCACCATTGCATATTTATTTTTAACAGCTTTATTGAGATGTAATTCACATACCATTCAGTTTACCCACTTAAAGTATACAATTCAATGGTTTCAAGTAGTGAAGTTATCCCCAGTCAATTTTACAACATTGTTACCACTTCAAAAAAAGAAAAAAATCTGTATCCTTTATTTAGTTTTAATTTTTTACTGCAGTAACATTAGTTCATAACATTATATAAATTCCAGTTGTACAGCCTAATTTGATATCTGTACACTCTGTTGTCTCTACCCTTTAGCTATCACCCTACCCCACACTTCCATCCTCCATCCCATCAGCTCCTTCCAGCCACTGATCTACTTTCTGTCTCTATAGATTTGCCTATTCTAGGCATTTCACATAAATGTTACCGTATAATATGTGGCCTTTTGTGACTGGATTCTTTCTCTTAGAATAATGTTTTTAAGTTTCATCCTTGTTGTAATATGTCATCAGTACTTTAGTCCTCTTCATGGCTAAATAATATTCCATCTCATGGATATAGCACATTTTGTTTATCCACGCATCAGGTGGTGGGCAGTGGCGTTGCTTCCACTTCTTGCAGCTATAAGCATTCAGGTACAAGTTTTTTTTTGCGCCGTTAGGTATTTTTGAATACCTGAATAGTTTTCTGAGCAAGATGTGGTAGAACAGCTTTCAAAAGCTGACCTTTGTCCTTTAGTTTATCCTCCACTGCCTGTCCTGGTCCCTTCCCACAGAACTGGCTTGCTAAGTTGAGTCTCCGCTTGGTGAGAACCAGGAGAGGTAGAGAGATTACAGGGGCAATTGTAACTGTAAGAATCATAACAACACTATCTCAACAAACCCCTGTGTAGGGTTTTACAATTTATAAAGCAGTTGCCGGTATTTTGACTCTGATAATTATGTTCAAGGAAAAGGGTAGGCACTCAGAAGCAAAATTCAGATTCTCTAAGTCTCAGTGAGACTTAGGTGTCCATAAGCATTTTTCAAAGATTTGACACATTCCAAGAGGAGGTCGTTTTGTTAGCTTTAGTGTCTTCGTTTGAAAATTTTTGTCACATACCTCATTTGAGAGATTTTTGCCTTTTAGCATAAGTGGTTCCATTTGTATTTAAGGGCCTACATATTATTGCATTTCGATATACATTACATAGAACTGAGGTTTCAAGCTTTACTAATTGAAACAGAAATCACAGTGAACATTCTAAGGAACAGAGACAGGCCCGTATTCAGGGCAAATCATCTTCATCATGTCTTTCTATAGCCTAATCTGGCAGGTAAAAGTAGAAACCAAGCTACGTTTCGAGATATCCTCCCTTGGCATCAGTGGAGACTCCAGACTTGGGAAGTGTCGGGTTGGTCAAGGCTTGGGAACTAAGGCAAATGAAAGAGAGGTCCTGCAGAGAGGAAAGCGCTCACCGGTACTCCCGGCAGGCGCTGGTATACCATGACATCGTGGGCATGCTGGGGCCGGCCACTGTTCGAGACAGGAGGGGTCCAGTGCCAGTCATTCTGGGAAAAGTTCATTTAAGAAAATTGTGTATTTGGTCATTATGTTGGCCATGTGTCCCAACTGGCTGGGACACGCATGGTTTGTGCCTATGGCCCAGGACGATTATTAATAGTGTCCCGTTACTCTCAAAAGCATCCCAGCTTAGATGATGAATTATCTGGTCATTCTATTTGTAATGGAGGTTGGCAGAAAATTAAAATTTGTTGTAAATAAATACATATTCTGCAATGTTTGTGGGATGTTTAGTTAGACACAATGTTACAGACTTTTTGTGAATACGGGGAAATTAGAATTTATGTGAAAATGGTTCAGCGTAAACCAAAGTGAGACACATCTATTGTTCAGTGATATTATTATGCCTATTTTAACTTTTTCATTGCTATAAGAGGCTTTGCCACATTATCCAAGATAGCCCTATTGCTTATTCATTGTGCTAATAACAATTTTAATTTTATATATTTTTCTTATATTTATATGGTTATAAAACTCAAATTTGGCAGATTGTCTGTTACATTTAAGTAAATATTTTATAAATGCCATTTTGTTGCCTATGCTTCATGTCAACAGATACTTAAGCTATTTGTAACTGTTGAGTATGTCTTATGCTAGACCTGGAGAGACATCCCTATAATCTATTCCTCTGAGTTTGGAGCCCAGTGCTTTAGAGATCTAACGGGCAGTAGTTAGCAGCAAAAGAAACACAGACCCCTATTTAGGGAACAACTCTTGCTTTGAATTCAGGTCAGATTAAAGGATTTAGCAAGCTTATATTTCTTTAGAATTAAAAAAAAATCACTTTACAGTTTGCTTTCAAGGAAAACTTTGTTGCATATAACCTAACGATAAAATATTTGGAAGTTATTTCAACATCTAAAGTTCAAAATAATCTGTGGCTTTTGGCTTTAGCATTAAAGTTTTAAATTAGTGATTTTTGTCACTAGTTGCTTTGAAGAAAATTTTATATGTAATTAACTGTCTCAATTTCAGTTCTTTCTAGCGTGATTTGACAAATATACCCATCACCGGAGGAGAAGGGGGGCCTTCTCTGAGTGCTGATTGATGGGCTGGCTGTGCTTTGAGCAGTGGACGGGGAGCGGAGCCTGTGCTCCCCTCTCCGCCCCCTTCCTCTCACCTCTTCCACCCTCAGACACACAGATGATGCATTGCAGTCTTGGAACTGTCGGATCCTGGAGGAGGTTGAGAAACTAGAGAGAGGTACCAAAAACATGATTTCGTAAGGCTTGACTTGAGACTGAGTCAACTTTCTTGAGCATCTTAAAATCATTTTTCATGCAATTTTATTTCCCAGAGAAAGAGGGGGCGGAAGGTGTGGACCCTGAAGGCTGCCAGTTATGGATCATTAAATCCAATAAATAAATGTAAATCTAAAATGAAGAATTCCAACACAAGATTTTGAAGTTGATTTCTTGTTTTAAAGAACAGAGAGTTATTTGGGAGACAGCTAGAACTCTTTCCCTGAAAGGTTTACTTATAAAACAGGCCTTAAAGTTATTAGGAAATGCTGACTTTAAAAAAAATGTAGTATATATGATTTTATTTAAATGACCGTCATAAAGTTGAAAGAAATGCTATGTCAAGGAAAATTCATGGACTAGAAGAAGGACAGAATTCTAGAATTCAGCAGTTACGGTCCAGTGTGACATTTTATATTTGAAGATTTTTCACAAGGTTTAATTCTGTAGAAATATTTATAGACATTACCTAAATGAATTATGTATCAATTACATATTATATTTGCATGTTGTTTATTTTTAATTGAGTAAAGAATACACGTAGCACATAGCAATCACCAGTACTTATACTTAAGAATGAATGGTATTAATTTTTATTATTAATAAAATGTCTATGTAGGTATTTCTAACTATACATAAATAATAATCGAAGTTGAGTATTAATTGTACTTTCTCTGATGGATGGTCCAGGTATAGAAGGCATCCTGACTAACCTGTCCTGCTATTTAAGGAAACCTTTTCTTTAATATTAAGTTGATAGTTCGAGCTTCTTGGGCATGGGGTGGGTGTTGTGAAATGGTGTTCCTTCATGCTGAAATGGGCGCCCGCGCCCCTGCCGCCTATCACAGCGGCCCAGTGGGTAAGGGGCACTGTGGGGATGGCTGACAGTCATATCATTGTTTAGAAACAGCAGCATTTTGATTTTATGTGGCTCGCTGAGTTGGTAGTAACGTGCTAAAGTAACAAAATTTGGACTCCTCTTAATTACCAGTGAACAAACAGGGCCATAAACACTGAGGAATAGAATTAATTGAGTAAAGGTGTGAGTGCAGTTTCTGAAAGCGAACAAGTAATTTTTCTTTATTTTTGTTAGCATTACAGAGAACCATACAAGGAAGACAAAGGGTATAAAAGTATAGACAAAGGGCAAAGCTATGTGAGAAAAGCTTTGTGGAACTGGGAAAATGTACCTTGTGTTTCGGTTCAGATGGATGCCCCTGTAATCTCTCTACCTCTCCTGGTTCTCACCAAGCGGAGACTCAACTTAGCAAGCCAGTTCTGTGGGAAGGGACCAGGACAGGCAGTGGAGGATAAACTAAAGGACAAAGGTCAGCTTTTGAAAGCTGTTCTACCACATCTTGCTCAGAAAACTATTCAGGTATTCAAAGACTGAGAATAAAAGGAGGTAGGTGGAATTAGCAGAATGAAAAAAAAAATCAAAAAGTCAAATAAAAAAATCTGGGGGGCAAAGAGAAGAAAGAAGAGGCAAAACTTCCCGCATTTCTTTTAGGCGTAGCTCAGGATTCATCTCCCATTCTCCTGGTCTCATTCCTATTTAAAAATGTGAAGACTAACATGCAATTTTGAGGTGATCCCATGTGTCATGTTTTTGAAGATTTTTGCTCACTTTTTAACCTCTCATTCCCCCTTATTAGGACTTGTATCCTAAACAAATAACTAAGTAAAAAGAAATACAAGTATATCTCTGTTCATTTTGACATGGAGTAAAGCTATAAAGTCAATCCATTAAATTCCTTTTCTTTGTAACACTTGTTTTGAGGAAGGAGACAGTTGGGTCACAGGAAGAAATTCTAATCCATAATTCTATGAAAAAGGAAATATAATAATTATTTCCCTTATTTAGTCTTCTACCACCTACATGGTATCCAGTTCTTAAAGGGTATTTTACAAAAGAAGATTGTAATTTCAAAGCAAATTACAACTTCCGATTATAATTTCAGCATGTAACATGGAAAGGTAAACAAAATGTTTCCCAACCTGAAAGCAAACTTGACTGAAAGGTTTACCTTTTTAAATGCCCAGTTTATTGCAAAGTTGAGCTACATTCTCAAGGTGTGAAACTCCCTTAATAACTAAGAAAAACTATCATGTCGTCATGTATTCCTGACATTATACACCTGAGTTCTAGGGGCTGTAATGTTTGGACATTAATTGTCATTTTTTTCTCTTATATCTTTAAAGTGACAAACTTTTTAAAGGGACCATATCAATATGGAAAATTTAAAGACTGTGTGTAGTTCATGGATGTATTTTATCTTAAATTACTTTGTGGTTGTTGGAGAATGTGTATTTTATTGTGTATTCAAAGTGGGATTACGCCTTCTTTTTTTTCATTTCTCTCTAAAAACACTGTTTCTTCTTTTGTTCGAGCTCTAATATATATTTATATATTCATATGTAAATACAGATATAGATTTGAACACGTACATATGAGCTTAAAATAAGTGTTTTACTGATGCTTCTTGAAACGACAGTGTTTTCAGAGAGGAATATGTTCCTATAAGTTCACATAAAATATAAAGTTCCTTTTTTAGTTCAGTGTTTAGAAAATTCTCGAAAATTTAGAATTTTCCACAATGGAAAGTAAAGCATTCTGTCACAAAAGCAGGGAGGATGAGACACAAGGTCAAAGGGCATTTTAGAAACAAACAGCTGGACCAGTTTATTTAAACAGATACAGGGATGACCTCTGTTTGACTTATGGTGGGAGGAGCAAGAATGTCATTTTATTACTTTGCCCAGAAGGAAAATGTTTTTGTATCTGAATTCATCCCGAAGCCTTCTAAACACATGGCTTTGCTGTACATAGCATAATTCCAAAGAGAGTACATATAAGATAGCCTAGGATAGTGATAAAATGCACTAAAGAGAATCAAACGTTGAGATGGTTTTAAGATCAAAGAGATGATGTTTTAAAAAATAAAATATTTTGCTATTAGTTATTTTCAGATAAAGATATCTACCATGACCACAGATAATAATGTGTTTCCTGTAAGTATCAGAATTGAAATCCAGTAACATTCTCAGAGTTTATGATATCCTATATGAGTTGATGAGGTTTTCAGAACTGAGAAGTTCCAAGTATGTGGTCAAATGGTTTAGGCAAAGTGATTAGGTCTACTTAGTTCTTCAAAGTTTGGTTTTTTAAATTTTATGTATTGAAAGTACTCCCACCTTCACACCCGCACACCTACACATTGCCTGCCTTGGTGTTGTCAGCAACAGCACCACTGCTTGTTGCCACCCCAAGAAAAGCAAACAGCACCTAGCACCTGGGGGCCCTTAGCTGAGAGGCTGTGGTAAGGGATTTGCTCGCTGCATGGGGACCAGAGCAGGGCTAGAAGAACAGCATTTAGCGTTGTCCACTGAAGACCTTCAGAGGCACATGGACAAACCTCAGCATGGTGAACAGAGAGTGGCCTGAATGGCGAGTGGACTCAACATCCTGAAAGAACTCACAGTCCAGAATGGACATGATTAGAGTCACAGATGTGTAACTTAGGGAGAAGCCAGTGAAGCATGATGGCTATAGTCGAAACATTTGAAAGAAGTGAGATTCAAATTGTTTAAATTACCCCAAGGAGTTGTCCTGGTTGAAAGCATTTTTGATCAAGGAGGGCAGAAGCTGCTAACAGCTGCCTTGTCCACAGAATGAATGGACTCTCAGGTAAGGCGGCAAGGACTATTAGGAACAGTCCAGTGGAGGTTACTCATCTACTAGGTGGGGGGAATCAGAGAGGGAGTTCAGGTCAGTGGCCAAGCCAGGAGACCATTAAAGCCCCTTCCGCACCTGAGGTGTACTTTTTCTATGATTCCCTGTGTTTAATTGTCATGGATTCACACCTAAGTTTGTTATTACAAAATGGTCTTTGGAGTTCTGAAGGGTCAGGTGTGAAGGAGGCAAGCTTTGGAATATAGGTAAGTCTGTATTCCTTATGCGTAGCCTTATCTTTGCATACACAAGCAGTACAGACATCAAAATCCCCAATGTACAAAGCGGTCGGTCATGCTTACTTTGGGATCAACAGTAGAGTGCTGCCGGTGGTGATTGCTCAAAACCAGCTTATTTTTAAATATCTGTGTAGTTCGGGATATTCTAGATGAGTGGCACAGCAGTGGCCATCCTCTGGTTAGGACACTGGGTCGGGGGGGGCGGTGCTTTCTCCCGTTTGGTTCAACAGCTGTGTGTCATTCGGCAAATTATTAACATCTCTTGGGTAACATGCGACCTCAAGTAAGTGACTTAATTTCTCTGAGCTGTGGCTTCTCATCTGTTAAAAGTGTGCTTCCTATTTTTCGATAAGTAGTATAAATCATATTCACAAAACATTATGTTTTTAAAAGGACTTGAAAAAAAAGTTATCAGAGTTCCTTCCCTCTAAAATCCTGCATACTGTGAACAGCACCATAGAGAAAGAGTTGGGTTTTGCTCTCTTACCTGTGTTAGTTACTATGAAAATTACTTTTGGTATATGCAGAATATTAATATTAAATAATTTTCTAATTGGTCATGCAGTGAAGGCAGCTAATGAAAAAGCAGATTTTTTTTTCATTTTAATTGGTTATTTCACATAGTGTTTGTGCTACACCTGTGCTTATAATGAGAATGGAGAATTAATCTAACCTTCTGCTCACATGATTCCAATTTTCATGGTTTATACAAGATAATGATAACCTGATTTGCAACACAATTTGTTTTCAATCTGTGTTTTAAATATTTTTATTAGCAGTTCAGGGACTTCATATGCAAGAACTGATATAATATGTATTATCGTGAAGAGTTAGCACCAACAGTGTCCTTTTAGTTAAATTCCACAGTCATTACTTATTTTAATTACTTCTCAGATAATGAAGAAATAAGAATGTAAGATACTAAGAATCTCAAAATATCAGGAAGTATTCATTTTTATCTTAAAAAACCTGTGCCTGTCTGTTTAATGGTTTGTGTTTTGGGAACTGTTTTCCTACCTGAACTGGGGAGACTTGCAAACTAGACATCATACTGGACTGTGAATCCTTTATTGTTAATAGCTCATTATTAAACTTTTAATTGTATTTTTATGTGCTGCTCATGTTCAATGTATTCAAATCTGAGTTGAGAACTAAAAGCAATTTACTATTTCAGAATCTAGTATGTTTTGTTCATTTTCTGTATTTGATATGTAATTCTTAGTGTCGCTCAGTATAGACAGATTTTAAGAGTTAGAAATTTCATGTGCATGACTTTGGAGAGCCTGTATTAATCACTTTTTGAGAGCCAACAAAAATTGTAAGGCAGATCTTATTGAGACACTTAAGTGACTGAAATATTTTAGTGGGATGTTCATTATAAAATTTCAGGTCTAGCTGGAGAAAGCAAGATTATAAGTTCAATTACTGTATAGCTGTGACCTCGCCTTGACCTCAGACTTTGCATAAAGAGCAAAAAAAAAAAAAAAAAAAGCCACCCCAAGAAATCTCTACAAGGAATGCATTTCTCTGAAGTCCCCAGCAGTGTGAGTTAGTGGTGATAAACTCCAGACATTCTCTCATTTGATGGTGTGCTGCCATCCCAGTTCATTATCTTAATAGTGGGCATTAAAATAGAATTAGGTTTGCAAGAGGTAGGGAAGGTTTTGATAAAAATTGTAAAAAAGAAGTCAGAGAACATAAGATTGAAATGTCATTAATTAGGAGCGGTAACAGATGCCCTTCTGGACATTTCGCTCTCTCCACCAAATTCCCCCCACCCCTTGCAATTGAAAAGAGTGGTGGCCAGCTAGTATTGTTTCCTGAAAACTCCGCTAATTCCCCCATGAAAAGATGAAATGGAAGTGTCCAACTGTGGTAAAACAGGCAAACATAAATCAACTCAGAAACCCCAAGCCTATGTACTCAAAGGTCACTGGGGGTTACAGGTTTTGCAGCATGTGAAACTGCACATAGAGCAGGGGAGAGAACCATTTTGCCAAGACATAGCTTTGCTCTCACTGTGATTCATCTTTTCTTCCTCTCCCCTCCCCCCACCATTCTGTTTTGTTTTGTTTTGAGGAATGATGATTTGCTCTACTTTCTTGGTTACAGGTTTATTAATGCCCGGAGAAGAATAGTGCAGCCCATGATAGACCAGTCCAACCGAGCAGGCAAGTCCCCCATAGTGACTGTATTCAAGTCACGCAAGCGAAAACCATCCTCAAGCCATTCACCGGGAGGTCCGATACCTGGTAAATAAACTGGGAGTGAGTGCTAGGAGCGCCTGGCAATTAAAATGAAACCAGTTTCGTTTCATAACAACACTAATCAATTTAACATCATTATAAAATGTTTGGAGAAGGTGGGAAAAAAGCCAACAGAGAAAAGTAACTCTTAAATCATATGCTCAGTTACAATATTCTTTGTACACATTCAATATATTAATGTTATTTTTTTCTGAGTTTGCCTTCCCAGCTCTTTCTGCTACTATGACCACTCCCTGGTGCATGGCTTGGTGTGGAATTGCTGTAAACTTTATTACCTGTCAAAAGGGCAAAGGGGTCAGGATCGCTTGTGGGACTCAGTAAAGTTCAAAGACATTCAATGAGGTAGAGCTTTTGTGTGCTTTAATAACCCAAGGCAGCTCACTTCTGAAGCAGCTTCCCATGCACAGTTAAAACAAGGGATTCAGGTAGTGGTGTACATCCACAATTCCTCTCTCTCAGGCCTTCTCTTATTCAACTTTTTTTTTTTTAATAACAGCTTTTTGTTTTTTAATCTGAGCTTCAAATGGCAATACTTCTGTGGGATCCCAGCTTGCAGATCTAAAAAATCCAAGAAACACCTTTTCTAGGATTTGTTTTTGTATTGTAATTTACCAGTGAAATCAACAATAGTATTTACTAGGGGTGATGTGGGACTTGACTTTCTTTACAAAACACTCTCATCTCAGAGAGGGCACTGCGAAAAAGGATGTTAAGCACCGCATGGAGTCACACTGCATATTTAGTCATACCCCTGGAATTTTTTTCCTTTCAACAACCATTATGTGATCACCAGACAAAACCCAAACATGAAGTTTCTGTATGTTCACTATTCTTTGAACAGTGTTTTAAAACTTGGTCACAGAGGTATGTAGAGCTGAAATTTATCTTCAAATGTTTTAAAATTAAACCTGCCTGGTATGTTCTCTCTGTCTCTTTCTCTCTTTGGCTGTTTCATTCTCTCTCGGAGACTGTTATTAAGAACGTGTGTTCTGCACTTTTGTAGTAAGTCAAGGAACACCTTATAACCCTGATGGACAGCCAATGGGAGGTTTCGTAATGGACGGTCAGCAACACATGGGCATCAGGGCACCAGGTAAGGCCGTTTTGTGGTTGCTTCTCATTTTTCACTCCAAGAGGGTCACCCCCATGAGCACAGGTAAACCCACTTCATCCTTTGCTGTTATCTCGAGCTGCCTACCTTGCCTGCCGTCTGTGCATCTGCGATACTGCAGAGGGGAAGCCAGGATCTTTATGCACTGAAGATCTCACTGTTTCTCAACCCTCTGGAATCTTTTTTTTTTTTAAGGGTCTTTTGGCACTATCTGTTGACTTTGCTCATTTTCTGGCCTCTTCTTGGATTTTTATCTCCCTTCTAGGACCTATGAGTGGAATGGGCATGAATATGGGCATGGAGGGGCAGTGGCACTACATGTAACCTTCATCTAGTTAACCAATCGCAAAGCCAGGGGGAAGTAAGTACAAATGGGGTCTTTGTTTTCACTTTGTCCTAGGAATATTTTTCCTCTTGCATTTTCTTACGTTCTCCTTGCCCATAGCTTCATGCTTGTTCATTCCTTTCCATTAAACTCCTGGTTTCTTGCTTCCTTCATTTTCTCCTTGGTTGTGATCAAGCTTTTAAGCTTATAAATACTGTGTATGATGTACATTTATCCTGTGTGTTGCTATTATACAGTACTGACCACATGACAAAATAAGAAACAGTCAGGAGGTGGGGGAGTGGGTTGTCATAGCAACAGACTGATTTGCAAAATGTAAGCAGTCTGCAGCAGTGCAAGGAGAGGAAAGAGCATGTCCCCAAAGTGTCATAAATCTGTCTAACCGCAGTTGATGCATGAGTTACATTTCTACACTAACCTGCAAGACACTGAAAAGCCAAACAGAGACTTCTTTTAGGGAAAATAAACACTAGCTTTACTTAGGGTAAGTAAAGGCATATTTTGAGCTTCAGTCAACTAAACTTTGATTTTTTTTTCTTAGTTTATTCCTTTGTCTGTCCATCATAATGGGATTACGTGTGGCAATGGAAAAAGGGAGAATACAAAATAGAGGTGTGCACAGCAGGCTGCAGGGCTTAGCCTAGGCTAATTGACTATATCCAAATTAAGTATGCCATCACTTGCAGTGTGACAAATGGATTTGACTTATTCAGTATACAAAAATAGAGATCATTAATGCAATCTTCAGTGGCAGGCCTAGTGAAGTGGGCCTAGGAAAACTGTCCCAGATTCTCACTCTTGCATTTTCTCTCCAAAAAAGACACTCCAGCAGTACGCGTGCAAACAAGTAAGACTGTTTTGAACACCGAAGCTCTTGTTCACTTCCTAAATTACCCCTCATAGCATCGCTTTACCTTTGTTTCTGAAATTAAAATCAGTTATGTCCGAGTCTTGGTTGTGTCTTTGATTATATTAACACACTCTTTAAAATTGCTGCTGAAGCCAAGGGTAATTCGTCCTGGTCTTCCTCCCTGGGTGTGAGTCAAATAGAAGTTTAACAATTAGCTCCTGAAAACATTCCATTGAACTCGAGAATGCAACAGTCTTATTACCTCATCATGGGATACTCTAGCTAAGTTAATTTAAATATTGTTTCTTAGTTTCTGGGTCAATTAAATTTAAATGATGTATTTTATGCTTCGTGACCAATTAAATTAATAGGTTATTACAAAAAAAATATTATCATCTCTTTTGATTAAAGAGCTGTGGGTACAGTATATTTTATAAGCAATTTTCATTAGTTCAAAAATGTTCCTTTAGGCTAGATTAAGCAGCCATTCATTGCTAGAGCCTGGAGACCTTATTCGAAGGTGTTCATCGTATTCACAGTACACTATTACTTAGAACTAAAGCCAATTGAACCTACTTAGCAATAGCGTTATGCCTTTCACCCTTGATGATTATGGAGCTTATAGCTCTCAGAAACAATACACCTGTCAGTTTCCATCAACTATAGCAATCCATGCAGAAGACAAGAGGCCTCTCAAAGCAGGAGGGGCATTGTTTTAGGTTCAATTTTTCTTATTGTTCTCAAAATCATTGAAAGGTGGACAGGGTTTTGTGAAGGCTCTCTTTCCCCAAGCTCTAAGGAATCGTGAGGAAGGAATTCATTGATAACTGTTATTATTTTGTTTTATGTTAATTTTCCAAAGTACAGGTTTAGCTAAGTAATCAGCCTTAGTGAGCCTGTCTAGTTAGTTTCATGTGAGATGTTTGGTGACCAGTGCGGGCTACTCTTGTATTCTTGGTAGAGAATATTTCAGGGAACAAAAGTGCTTTTTTCAGACCAGACCTCAAGTAACAGTTTTATTTTTTAAATACATAAGACCTCAGTAGGCTGACCTGATAACAGTGACAATGAAAAAAAAAAAAGTCACAAAATGTGAGTTTCCAGCACGACATTTCTCGTTTTATTTTCATCTATATGAACCAAAAGAATACTTTACAGGGCCAAGTTTCCTTAATCCCAGTGTCCCCTGGCTTTTGTAGGATTGCCATAGCCAGAACCACACTATTGCTTTTTCATAATATTTTCTTTTTGTTTCTTTCTTTTGAATTTCTACAGGGCTGCAAAGTATGCCAGGGGAGTATGTAGCCCGGGGTGGTCCAATGGGTGTGAGTATGGGACAGCCAAGTTATACCCAACCCCAGATGCCCCCCCATCCTGCTCAGCTGCGTCATGGGCCCCCCATGCATACGTACATTCCTGGACACCCTCACCACCCAGCAGTGATGATGCATGGAGGACCGCCCCACCCTGGAATGCCAATGTCAGCATCAAGCCCCACGGTTCTTAATACAGGAGACCCAACAATGAGTGGACAAGTCATGGACATTCATGCTCAGTAGCTTAAGGGAATATGCATTGTCTGCAATGGTGACTAATTTCAAATCATGTTTTTTCTGCAATGACTGTGGAGTTCCATTCTTGGCATCTACTTTGGACCAAGGAGCATCCCTAATTCTTCATAGGGACTCTTAAAAAGCAGGAAATACCAACCGAAGTCAATTTGGGGGACATGCTAAATAACTATATAAGACATTAAGAGAACAAAGAGTGAAATATTGTAAATGCTATTATACTGTTATCCATATTACGTTGTTTCTTATAGATTTTTTAAGAAAAATGTGAAATTTTTCCACACTATGTGTGTTGTTTCCATAGCTCTTCACTTCCTCCAGAAGCCTCCTTACATTAAAAAGCCTTACAGTTATCCTGCAAGGGACAGGAAGGTCTGATTTGCAGGATTTTTAGAGCATTAAAATAACTATCAGGCAGAAGAATCTTTCTTCTCGCCTAGGATTTCAGCCATGCGCGCGCTGTCTCTCTCTTTCTCTCTCTCTCTCTCTCTCTCTCTCTCTCTCTCTCTCTCTCTTTTCCTCTCTCTCCCTCTTTCTAGCCTGGGGCTTGAATTTGCATGTCTAATTCATTTACTCACCATATTTGAATTGGCCTGAACAGATGTAAATCGGGAAGGATGGGAAAAACTGCAGTCATCAACAATGATTAATCAGCTGTTGCAGGCAGTGTCTTAAGGAGACTGGTAGGAGGAGGCATGGAAACCAAAAGGCCGTGTGTTTAGAAGCCTAATTGTCACATCAAGCATCATTGTCCCCATGCAACAACCACCACCTTATACATCACTTCCTGTTTTATGCAGCTCAAAAACATAGACTGAAGATTTATTTTTAATATGTTGACTTTATTTCTGAGCAAAGCATCGGTCATGTGTGTATTTTTCCATAGTCCCACCTTGGAGCATTTATGTAGACATTGTAAATAAATTTTGTGCAAAAAGGACTGGAAAAATGAACTGTATTATTGCAATTTTTTTTGTAAAAGTAGCAGTTTGGTATGAGTTGGCATGCATACAAGATTTACTAAGTGGGATAAGCTAATTATACTTTTTGTTGTGGATAAACAAATGCTTGTTGATAGCCTTTTTCTATCAAGAAACCAAGGAGCTAATTATTAATAACAATCATTGCACACTGAGTCTTAGCGTTTCTGACGGAAACAGTTTGGATTGTATAATAACGCCAAGCCCAGTTGTAGTTGTTTGAGTGCAGTAATGAAATCTGAAATCTAAAATAAAAACAAGATTATTTTTGTCATGCTGACTCCACTGCTTGAAAAATTTGTTTACTGCCCCCCAAATTTTTGATGATTAATGCAGTAAATATAAAAATTAATTTTGGCTCCCTAAGACATACACATATTTAAAAAATTTAACCACAATGTAAATTAAAGAATAGTTACTGATTTCTTTAAGCTGACTTAATGAACTCCTAATATCAGGAAATTTAAGGCCTAAGGGCACTAAGCTAACTATAGACTCAGATTACATCCAACAGAATTACTCATCTAATATCAGTGAAATTATTTCTCGCACATAATGGCAAACCAAGTACAGAGTTAAGTATTTTACTAAGGATGTTACCTATGATGAGCAGTATGTGTTTATAAGGAAATTAACTACATGAATTGAAGAGACCAGACTTCAAAATCTAATTTTTACAAATATGCTCTATGTTCTCATTGGACAAAACTGCTTATTAACTAATTTTCCAGAACAGCTGTACAGAATTTCTGCATGGCAGCCAGCTAAATGGTACAAAATAACATGTTTAAGCTAGAATAGCTTATAATTTTATTTAAATAAAATTGCTGCTATAAAAGTGCTTCCCAAAGCTAAGGAAAATATACAAATATTTTAATTAAGGCAAATTCATTTTTAAAAATCAGCCTTTTACCAGTGATTGCTTTGTAAACAAAGGATGGGTCGAAGGAGAGCTCCTTAAACTCAAGCCTGACATTCAGGCCCATGTCACTCTATAAACCTGCCCTGAACAATTCTATTTTCTATTTGGAAAGGGAAACCAGCTGTGGGTTGGGTTTACTAGGTGACGTGTGATTGACTGACTCACCTGCGGGAGCAGCAGTGCGCACTCTCACCTTTTGTTTATGGGGCCTTGTTTCTAAACACGTGGATGCGCAGAAGGAGAGTCAGGCTCAGCCTTCGGCAGCGTCCAAGCTCAGCGCCCTCCACCCACCCCACCCCCACCCCCACCCCATATATGGGATTGTTTAAATTTCCTTTTGGACCCGGTGGCAATTCACGTTAACATAAATAGTTCATATTAGTGAACTACTTCTCTTTTGATAGGTGGTTACTAGCCGTTAACAACCATTTATTTACTTTAAAAATTAATAATAAACTTTATAAACTAACCATCCATTTGTCCCTCCTCCCCAGTACATGCCTGGGTGAGTTGGTTATTTTCAGCCTTTATTCTTGAGGAAGCTCTTGCTGGGTGGGGGAGGGAAAGAAAAGGGAGGAGGGAGAGAGGGAGAGAGAGAGCGCGAGAGCAAGAGGACACATGTGAAGAGGAATTAAGGAATATGGAGGCTACGAACAATCAAGACCATTAGTGTCCAGTGAATTCGGAAAAAGTAAAGCTATGTTTTTTCCCTGCGTTCCCCCTTCTGTGTAATGCTTTTGTGACACCTTGCTCTCCGCAGGTCCTTTTCCGCTCTGCCTCGACACCCCCACCTCCACCTTAGTGCTATTTTAGCTGTTCCTCTTGTAAATTTCAAAGCCAGTTCCCGGGTTATTGAGGACACTTATCCGAAAGAGGAAAATAATAGAGGTGCTGAGAGTATTTTTGATGTTTCTTAAAAGGCAAAAACAAAACGCCCTTTTCTAAACAAGGGCACACAAGTGTACCTGCTTTCTATTTTTATTTGGGTAGGGGAGCACTGGCGGAAGGAGACTACTTTTCAGTATGATTTAAATATTTTTCAAAAAAATTGAAAATATTTTACCCTATCATATTTAATCAGCTGTAATTATAACACATTCAAAATGAATAATATGCCTTGACAGTATTTTTATTGTTATTGTTCATTGCATGATGTTCTACTGCTTTAGAAGCACAGGAAAGAGAAGTAAACGCGCTACAAATGGGGAATTACCCTCGTTTAGCATTAAAATTCATTTAGATAAAATTGCCACAAACATTTAAATGGGAAGATTAGTTCCCCCTCACGCCTTATTGCACTCGCTCAATGGTTCCGTTAAGAACATTTTACACGTTGGAAATTCCGTCTTCTCAGACGGCTTGCTGTTTCCTAGTTACCCACATTCAAAGCAACGGCAGCGGCAGCGGCAGCGGCAGCGGCAGCAGCAGCAGGAAAAAAAAAAAAAAAAGTTTTGGCAACTGGTCTGCAATTCATCGGCTGCTGGCCCCAGCCCCCGCTTGGCCCGCAGCGGGCCCCCCCAACCAGCACCCTTCCCCAGCCGCACCTCTTCTCCTCCCATTCTGTAACTTGCAGAGGCCAATTCTGGAAGAAACAAGTTGCCTTGTTTAGTATTTGTATGTAATTTTAAAATACAAAGAAATATAAAAAAGCCAGCCTGTCTCTCTCCGGGTCTCCCCTCTCCCTCTTCTGCTCTGAATTGAGCGTTTCCTTTCAAAGTTGCTGAGTTTCTCACATCTGAGCCCACAGGCACGTTTTTTGACTTTCTTTTCTGTCAGGACATTTCCAGGAAATTCACCACCGCTCTTGCTTGTATTAGAAACGTGTGAAAGAATTAGTTCGAGAAGTCCCTGCAACGCCTAGGTTCTCCCTCTCCTCTCGCTCGCTCCCTCCTGTTCCTCCTCTCTCTTATTTTGCCCCCTCCCTCTTCCTCCTCTCTCCCCCTCCCCTTGCAGAGCTGCAAGAGAAGGAGAATGTCGGCTTCGACTGCCACCTTTTGGGGATTTGGAAAAACGACTCGGTAGGAACCGGAGGGAGGCGGAGGCGCGGAGGGTGGGGGGAAACCCCCTTATTATCCTGTGTCGGAACTGGCTCCCTTAATCTGATGCTTAAATATTTGATGTGGAAAAATTACCCATAAAATTAGTTACTAACAATTTCAAATTGAAATCACTTATCGAATTATAAACGCATTAAAGCTGTATGGATGGTATTCGGAGTTCTCGGGAGGCAGCGAGTGTCTCCTCGCAGTGCGCTCTGTGGGCGAGTTTCGCCCGGGGGAGAGGCGACCCTGCGGAGCCCGGGGAGGGCTGGGGCACCGGGTCCCCATGGGGGTTCGACTGGGAGGCCAGGTCCGGGCGGAGGGTCCGGCTGGCTGGGCTCGCGGGGCCGGGGCGGGGCTCGGACCCCAGCGTAGAGGTTCCTACTCGGAAACTTCGCGGTGAAGTCGAGAGGTTCGGAAAAGGAAAAACACAGCCCTGCCCTCCCCCTCCCGCCCGCGTCTCCCACGAGGCGCGCAGAATTTGCGATCGGCGTCGGTTGCTGTGTGCAGCGCCCCCCCAAGTCTGCTAGAGGGGACCCGGAGGACAAATGCCGGTGGCCCCGGGCTAGGCCGGGCTCCGCGCCGGGACAAAATCCCGCGGGCCGCAGCGACAGCTGCGAGGAGTGCTGGCCAGGACGCGGCTGCCCTTGCCTCCTAAGGTGCACCGCCTCCTGGCCTGCGCCCGGGTACCTAGGTGCACAGGTCTCTTCAGAGGCCAGAGCGCCTTGGGGGACTGCTCCAGCACCTCCAGGAGCCTCCTACTTCCTCTACACCACAACAAAAACGTCAAGTCTAAGGGAGCTGCTGACTTTGTCTCTGGAGACGAAGCGACCACGGGTCTGCACAGAAGATTTTGGAGAGGCACCTCCTGGGGGATTTATGGGTCCCTTTTCCCTCGGAACCGCTCGGGGCTGCTTTGCAGGGGACTAGAGGCTTCTTGATGAACTCTGTTCCCGAGTCCCACGGTGGCTCTGGGGATGAGAGGCCGTGAGCTTGGTGTCCAAGGGCACTGGGGACCTGGGCAGAGTCCTCCAAGCAGGCCACGAGTGTCTGGGAGCCACAGCAGGGGAGCCGTGGGTAGCACCTCGATGCCTTAGGCAGGAGCTCCTAGGAATCACTTTAAAACCTCTGCAAACTTTACCCTGCCTTTCGGATCCCAGCAGGCCCTCGGCCCATGTGAAGGCAGTAAAAACAGGACTTGGTGCAAAGCTTCCGCGTAGGCGCTTGCACGCCGGGTGGAGTGGCGTGGAATTGGGTAGTGGGGCTCCCTGCTTGGCCGGGTATTTCCCCTTGTCTCCCTCCTCTTCCCGTGCTACCCCGCACCCACTTGGCTGTTAGGCGGCCCGCAATACTCAGGGTGGCCAAGTGCAGAGTCCACGTAGGGCTGGCCATTCCAGAGCCCTTGGAAGAACGGTGAGCGGGAGTAGGGGATCGCCCCTTGAAAGAGGCGCTTGATAGCGGCGGTGCGGGGGTGGGGGGGGCAGGAGGGGCTCCCTTTTTGGCCCAATCTGCCGACCAACGCGTCAGTAACATTCTCTCCCGAAGGCGGAGCTGGAAGGAAAAACAAAACATATTGAGCAATCAGTTCTCCAACACTGGAGCGTTTTTAAGGGTCTTTGCCTTAAAAACGGGTACCCCAGAGTCTCGATGGGGAGATGAGGGGCATTTTAGGGTCTCGGTTCTGGCGGGCCGCGCTCGGGGGCCGTCCCTCGGCTCACTGCCTCCTGCCCGCCCGGCACGCCCAGCCTACCGCGCGGAAACACGGGCGATGAAGCCCTGGAGAAAAGGGATTTAGTTTTAAGCCAGTCTCCCATCGATCGAGTCGGTAATTCTTACCCCTGCCCACTCGCAGACACACTCACCTCTACCCTAAAGCATTAAGTTCATTACCCGAGCAATGATTTTAATCTGCAGGCGGAAAACGAGTCCTGGGACCTCGCCGATTAGGGAAGCAGTGAATAAAATCACCTGCTCACGCACCCGCGCGGCCAGCTCCTCCAGGTGGGGGCCTCGAGTGGCAAGGCATGCTGCGCAAGGGTCCCTCGCCCCACGCCTGGGCGTGCCCGGCAGGGGTCAGGAACCCTGTGTCTGCTTTCCTCGGGTTGGCGACCTTGTGGAAGTGTGGGATTGCGCTCGCTCCCTTTCCTCCTCCTCTCCTTTCTTCTTTTCTTCTGCCCCCGCCGCCCCTCCCGCTACCCCCCCAACCTCCGCTCTCTCTCCCTCCTCCCTTCCCCGAAAGTGGCGAGTCCCCCTTCTCCGAGTGGCCTCAGGCTCCCTCCCACCCCTCGCCGCAGCCGCAGATCCCGCACTGCAGTCCCAGTAACCCTTCGCCTTTCGCGCCTGCCTACTTCACCCACCATCCTGGACACGGGTGGGTGGGATGGCTCAGCGAGGCCCTTTTGAAGCCACTTGCTGAGGGCACCCTCGGTCTTTAAACAGTCGGATTTCTTGATCTAGGGGAGATCCCCACGCCCATTGATAATTTTATCTCAAAGAAATCCAGCAAAGTGGCAAACACCCCTCTAAGCCGCCTGCTCCCCAGCCCCACCCCACCCCCACCCCGCCTTGGCATCGGGCAGTGTCTGGCACAGCGGGGAGATGGAGGCGAGCCACGCGCCCCAGTCCTTGCTGGCCGACCCAGGAGGCGCCAGCCTGTTCTGGAGACTCAGTTTCCACCAGACAATCGTGAACGCATGGGGTGGGGGGGAGTGGAATAAAACGCAATGGCAGTGTAAATCCACCTTCCTGCAACCCCTACACCACCCCAATCTGACTTGCAAAACGTGAATTTTCAGGTAGTCCCAAACCGCGAACAGCGAGCTTTGTGTGTTATCTAGTAGGGGGTGGGGGTGGAAGACGAGGAGTCTCCCACCGCCCGCTCCACTCTTTAATGTCTGAAATAACGAAATGCCTGTGTGGCAGCTGCTGCTAGAGCCAAAACTAACTCTTTGGAAGACGGAAAAGAGTGAGAGGCAAAGAAAGACTGTTCATTTTTTTTCCTTTGGTGCCGTTTGGGATGTCATCTGTTTCCTTGGCGACTGTGTTCAGCCCCCGGAGCCCCTGGGCTCCTGGATTGTTAGGGGGGGAAAAGCATGCTATTTCTGCACCGTCATTTATCACTGTCACCGCATAATGATTCCCCTTGCAGCCCCTTATTGATGTTTGTAATTGCATTATCTCATAAAGGAGGATGATCAATGAAACCGAGCCGTGCATTCTGGGGTCAGAGGAAGCCAAAGTACTGTTTGTTCCCTTTAATACAACAAGTACTCATTATCTTTAGGTCTGCATTCAAAAAATGATCTGATCTGGGGCTGACCCTGTCGGACATCCCAACACTTTTTAAAACGCGGTTTGTGTAACCTTTTGCTTAAATGCTAAATCAAGTACCTGTCTTGCATTTCAACGAAACAGGATGCTAAACCGGAATGGGAAAAGCTTTTTCCTTTTTTTCTTTCTTTTTTCTCCGGGAGGGGTGCAATCGTCTGAAGATGCACGCGATTTTACTCTGCAACTGTTTAGTGATACCATGTAGAGAAGGCAACTTCTAAGATAAGAGATCCAAGTTATCTAATGGATAAAAAACTGGGGTGAGGGAAAAAAGGTATCTGGGAGCATTTAACAAGGTCGGTACTAAAAGATCAGAATAAAATCACATCCGGTTTAATTAATAAGAGCTATAAACTGAAATAATTCCCCATGATTCTGCCCTTGCTTCTCCCTTTTACAGAGTCATATCTCTTAGGTTCAGATAAATGACTTTTGTGCCTGTTCGATTCTCACAACAACAATAACTAAATCAGTTGCACACTGTATCTAAAACCGTCTACAAACTCCAGCAAATCAAGAGAAGTTCATTTGTCTATTAAAGGCAAGTATTTAGTTGAGCAGAAATGTCCCAGTAACATTGAATGGAGTTCATGTAATCCCATGAAAATCAAGTCATCTTGTTGCACTGAAGTAAATGAAAAAATACAAAGGAGGAAAGGTCCAAGTGTAATTTTAAACTAAATGCATTATTGGACTGTCAAAGTGAAAACGTGATTGTGTGGCTGGGATGGGGGGAGTGGACACCAACTTAGCTCACATTTAACTTAAAGGTTTTAGAAAGGAAACAAGTATCCCAGGTTTGATTATTAATTTATTTTGTGGAAAAGAGGAGGAATGGAGACAATTGTAATTAATCATTTCAAAAAATTAGGGGGGAATAACTCCTTCAAGGACAAAATTAAGTAAGGCGCTTATTTCGAACATTTCAAGGCTATATTACCAAAAGGAAGTTTCCAGTCTTTTGAAGATAAATTCTCCCATGTTAATAAGACTACCGAAAAAGAGAGAGAGAGAGAAAAGGAAAAGACTAAATCCAAGTGTTTATTTTAAAAGTTCTAGAAATAATTCCTAAATTAACAATATAAATCAATACTTTAAATAAAAAGATCTAAGTGAAAAGCCTTCACCATATGAGAGAATGAGTAGCTAATAAATTAGTGTGTTCCGATATTTGACACCTTAACATGAAACCTTAAATAGAATAGTAGCAAAACAAAGGACTAAAATATTCCCATTTGGAAAAAGAACTTCAATGATAAAGCTAAGAAAAGTTTTAACTGTGTTGAACCATCATTTAATTTTTCTCTAGAAGGCAGATTCTTCTAACGGGTATTATTTTTCTAGGAATTCTGTCAAATCACTTTGCAATAATATATGTTTTGTATTATTTAAATATTCTGGCATTTTCATTCTTTGAAAATGCTCAAACTGAAATAGGTATAAGCCACGCATATCTTTAATATAAATAGTATGTTGTTAACATAAAATATTAAAGGGAAAATAAAACTTTGGGCGTTGGTAGTTGAGATAGAATTTTTTAAGCATGATACTCTGATTTTTCAAAACACAAATAAAACCCCTTGATTTTAACCAATCAACATGTCTTTCTCTTATTTGGTTGGGGATCTGGCATCCTGTACATTTTCTATTTTTAATATTTAGTGTTACAGCCCACGGTTAAAATAATGAAAAATTAGTCTCGTTTCAGAAATTATTTATTTATGGAACGAACATGATTAAAACATAAACACACACACAAACTGCAGCTGCAACAGAAAAAAAAACTTGATTTACGGTTATTAAATCTTTGATCGCCATGTTAATGTTTCTTTTTCTACCTTTCATTTGCATTTTAATCTATCGAATCTTTACAATTTTGCTGCCTCCTATTTCAATGATTGATTACAGATCTGAAATAAGAAAAACCAAGCCTAGCTTTTCTTTTTCCTTTCTTCTCTTTCTCTTTTCTCCCCCTCCCCATTTTCTTCCCCCTGGGTAGATTTCTGAAACTTTCTCTCAATGCTAATGTAGACAGGACAAATTAATTCTCCTCTTTTAAATGTCAAAGATATAAATAAAAAATGTTTTCGGTTCCAAACGTGAATATTTTCCCAGCCGCTTGTTTTCGAGTCGTAAAAGATCACCCCAGCAAAACGCAATTAACAGCGACACACACACACGCACACGCACACGCACACACAAGGCGTGGATTTTTTAAAGGACGTGTTGTTAGTGAGTTCAAGAAAGGTGAGAAGTTCATCGTCCCTTAACCATCAGTAGCCTGGCCGGCTTCTTTCTCTCTCACACCCACCCAGAGATTTGGTCCGGAGTTCTATCTGTGATCTAAGTCCCACAAACAAACAAAAACAAGCCTGGTGGGGGCTTATGCTTAAGTTGATTTCTTGAGACAAGCGGTATAAAGACAAAAGGGGAAGCGACGCAGGTCTGTTTGTTTTCTTTACCGGCTTACCAATTCTTCTTTGCCTCCTTCTTTCTCCAACCCGCCCCACACTCCCTCCCCCGATTTCTGCCACTCCTCGGATAAGACGGTCATTTGCTGACCGCTTTGCCCACACGCGTCACTTTTCGCGCTGGCGTGCAAGCAAGGGTGGCGCTGGGTACGGAAGGCGCCGGCCGGACGTAGGCTGGGCTCATCCTCCCAGCGGGGCTGAGGGGCCCTGGGACCCTGAAAGGCTCGCGCCCTAAACGGATTGCGCCTCTCGCGCGGCCGGGGTCGGGGCCCGGGTGAGAGCCGCGTACCTAACTGTCGTGCAGAGGGAGTGAGCTCCAGGTGTAAGAGTGGAGGCCGGTGGGCGTGCGTGCAGGCTTTCCCGCCGGCCGGCGCGTGTGGGAATCTGAAAGGAGCTCCTCCACCCCCGCCCACCTCGGCGTCTGCTCCCCGGGGGCGAGCCCCCTCGGTGGGCTTTTAATGACCGAAGAGGCAGAGGAGTCAGCAGTTGAGCGAGGACAGACTTCTCAGGCGGGTCCAGGCTGCTCGCGCGAGTGTACCGCGCGATGCCCGAGCGGAGGGCGAGCGGGAGCAGACAGAGGCATGGGCATGGGACCCCACCCCCGAGGTCCATACTTGATGAGGCACACCATCAAGAATAAGGGTGAGGGCCTGGAGAGGTCGATCTGGCCCTGGCAGGCTCTTCAACATGACCCTTTGGACCCGAGGGCGTGCCGGCCACGGAAGCACAGACCGTCTTCTCCCGGCCGGCCCTGTCACCCGGAGTCTGCGTTGCCCCCTTCCTCCTAGAGACCCGGTGGGTGGCTGCCCCAGGGGGGCGATCTTTATTCACGTGGACGCACAAGGCGGTTAAACTAGAGGAGATGGGGTAGGGGGTGGGGGGGAAGACATTTGATCCCGGCCAACCCTTTGTCTTGAAGCAGATTAGGCAGCCTAGAAATAGGAGGAAAAAACAGAAAGTCTAGACAGGAAAACTTATTGTGTTCACCAAATATAAAAATGAACCGAGCGGTCTGGTACCCCAAGGGGTGAAGATAGATCCTTGTAGACAAGTGGGAAGACAAGACTGGGAAGATTTAAAGTGAAAGAAACAGCAGATTATTAAGAAAGTAATAGTATGGTGTCCCATGCACTACAGTTTTATTGTTGGGTAGTAACTACCCGATTTATTTATTGCCAGGGCTATATAATAGAGATAATGACCACAAACTCAAGATAAATTTTTAGGCGCCCGGCCGGACGATTCTTTTTTATTTAAGACGGCGAGTCTGAAAGGTGAGCCTCATCTCCTCCCCTCCTCGAAGATCCGTCTTGCTTTCTACCATATTATAAGCATGACATGCAAATAAATAAGTGCTGCTGGGTTTGTGTGGGTAGGCCTGCAGGATTTATTTCAGGTGAGAGAGGAACATATACGGAATATGAATTTCCACAGGAGCTGCGGAGTGATTCCTTTGCTCTCCTCCTCGGCTGCCCTCTCCGCCTGGTCTCCCTCCCTTTCCGTGGGAGCAGAGAGGGTTCCCTGATAAAAACATTAATGTGTCATGTCTCAGCTCCCCCTTCCTTGACGTATAGATCTGAGGAAGGATGAGGGGCGATGAAAAATGAAAAATGCGTCCCCAAAGTAGGTTGACTTTCTGGGACTACTTAAAGAGAGTCCTGCCGACAAAGGGAAGGGTAAGTTGTAATTATGACTTCCAGTAGGGGGGCAGTATAGGAAGTATGTTAATACCATTATGAAATTTGCTAAGTGGTGCAAAAAGTTTGCTATCCCAGGTCTGGTATGGGCCCTCACCCGCTGGGTAGATCCCAAGGGGAAACTCCTGGCTCTCGGGACCTGTCTGCCTTTCTTGGCCCTCAGTTTCTCTGCCCCCGAGCCCCGCAAACAATCCTATAGTCAGGTTGATGGAATTACAGATGACCTTGCTTGTTGTCCGCCAAGGTCAGAAAGGAACGGGCGGCCTCAGGTGTTGGCACCATCTGACGCAATGGCTGTGATAACAGTCACCCGGTTGGCCTTTAACAAGGCGGCCAGGAGAGCTTCTCTCCTCCCACCTGCGCTCTCCGAGACTCAGGCAGATCCGGAGCCTGGCAAGATGAAGTCAACTCCCCTTCCGATACTCTTTTTCTTCCTCATTTTTGGGGTATATTGAGACGTATAGTGTTTCAATCTCACAATAGCCACTTACATTCAGAACTTCTTTTGATCTCTGTTTAGCCAGGAAAAAAAAAAAAAACACCTGACAGTGAACCGCGATAAAAAAAAAATAATAATAAATAAGAGAGGCGCAGAGGAAACGTGAGGGGCGGTCCAGCTGGGTGAGACAGAAAGGTGTGTTACGTGAAGGGGAGATAGAGACCTGGAGCCAGCCAGAAGTAGAAGGGGCGGGAGAGGTAAGGAGAGAAAGCAGAGAGCCAGCTGCCAGATGGTAGAGAAGAGGCCGGTCCTGTAATTTGCTGGTTTGTGTAAGGGATGATATGAGGCTGAGAACCAGAACAGTCCTCGTCAATCTTTTACAATATTGGTGTCATTCAAGCACAACTTTATCTTTGAACCGGAATATCTGTTTCAATGATTTCCATAAGCACATAAATTATAATCTTCAGAGCCTTCAATATTTCTTTCGGTACTTTATTAAGTGTTATTGCAGAGGCCATTTATGAAGTGAATGATTCAACTTTTAATCTTCTGAACATTAAAGTGTATTCCACTGAGTTTCCTTTTCCAAATAATCTAAAATAACAAAAAGAAACTAAGCTCATTACATGAAAAAGTGACAAGCGTTTTACTCTCAGCCTGGCAAGTTGCCTTACTCACTTCAAAGGATGATAAACTAATTGTTTCCAGAGTTTATAAGTAATTAAGCTATTATTTGGGGGAATTTATGTAACAGTTTTACTCATGATAGAACTTTCTAGTTAAAATAGCCAGAGAGAAGTCTCCAAAAATACCAAGATTTTAACAATTAAAAAACCTGCCCTTATTGTTAATAATGAAACTTTTTTATTTTTAATAGCATGGGAAAATGTAGACAAATACAGTTTTCTTCCAATAGGTGGAGGTCATTATGTATAATTAATGCTGAAAGGAAAATGAACATGTAATGGCTTCCAAAGATGAAAACATCTGTAACTATCAAGTTAAGTTTTAAAAAGTTAATTTTGAAAAAAAAAATCATTCAGCTCAATTTCTCTAATAATTTCAGGTGTAAATATATGTATGTAGTGCCCTTTTAGAATTCTATATGGAAGTTAAAGACTTAAATAATTTTAGCTCTTTAAATCAAATTTTGGTGCCTGAACATTAAGAATTAATGCCAAGGAATGAAGGCTAAGTGCTTGAATTTCTCTGATTTTTCAACGGAGAAATGTATTTATTCACCCTTAGATTAAAATAAAGAGAATACTTTAAAAATCTTTTCAAATCTATTAAATTCAAACAAACATTTCTATATTTCAACTCATGTTTGTCATTTCAAAATAATTAGGTTTGCTTTCACTGAAACAATATTGATTAAAGGAGAAAGACTTTTAAAGGAAGTGGTGAACTATTTTGTAAATTTCAGCAAAATATTATGACACTGTAGTTTCATAGACATATTATTTATATATGTAACAATTTACTATTTTAATATATTTTCCATCAAGATGGTATTAGCTCTGTTTTGTTTTTAGAAAAAACCTGTTTTATTGTTACATGAAAAATTTAAAAACTTAGAATTCTCATGTTAGAGGGAAACATTTTTTGAAGAATAACAGAAAGATACAAATGTGAAAACCAAGTAAAGGACTGTAAAATTTTATTTGAAGTAAAATAGATTTTCTGGAAGTTGTTTGCAAACATTGGAGTATGTGCTGGTTCAATATCTACTCCTTTCACCATAAAAAGTGGGAATTGCCTAAAACAATCATTACAGGAGTGGAATCTCAGCATAGCAAAAATTACTTAAGACCTAGCTACTTATTTCAAGTAAAATTCCTCCAAAACAAAAGTCTGGAGTTTTCTGGAAATTGTATATAAAATGTTTTGTATGATTAGTGTCATTGTTGTTTTGTGGAATCTGTGTAAACTGTGGCAAAATAGATCTGTCATTGTGTCACAATGTCTGATTCAATGTTTGCTGTACTCTGTTTTCTTTCCGATAGACTTTTATTAAAAACAAAAACTAAAGTCCCGTAGTTAGCAGCAACGCAATCTCAATTGTCTAACACTGTTCGATAATTGACCTTCTGGATACCAGGCACACTTGGATTCACTTTAGGACACTTAGCTGTTTAAACTGACTTCATTATAGAAAGACAATGGTGACTTTGTTGTAACTGGCACCTGCAGTATTTCACACAACACATGGGCCATACCTTGCCAAGACCGTCACCATCACGAATCACACCAGAACAGGAAGTCAACTCGAGGCAAATTTTATGATATGAAATATGCTGTTTTCTGGCTTCCTTGCACTAAAAATATTGCCGTATTAAGGGGTGCTTTGGTAACTTTATGTAAAAGTTTAATGGTTAAGGATCTTATGTACATTGAATTCAAGATGTCCATAGTAATACAGTCCAGATAGAGAAATTGGTTCCTTATCTTTGCCCAAGTTGAAAAGGGTCCTTTAGGGAAAGGCTTAGCGGTGGTGGTGATGGTGGTGGTGGTTGGAGGAGAGGGGAGCTAAGTCAGTGACCAGACTTCCCGGCACTCTGTTAAGTAATCCTAATTCTATTGCTAGGACATGATGTAATTCATTTTCCATGAATCTTTTTCCTAATCTTTAAATAATATTCATATATTTCTATTCTGTAAGTCACTTTGCATTGTAGGAAATTTCTGTAGATTTGATCGAATATAATAATAACCCCCTCAAAGAATCTCAGATTTTTTTCCAGAAAAATCCTGACCAAAAAGAGAATATTTCTTTGTCCTCAAAGTTCTAAGGGCCTCTTGGAATTCTGAGATGCTTTCCTTTGATTTTCCCTGCCTGGCTGCCAGAAATAAAATGACAGTGCCTTGTTGTTGCAAAGCATTTGCTGAGAGTAATTAATACCTTTATTGATTAAGTTGTTTCACTGAAATAAAAGGTGACTTTTCCACCAATGACTGGACTGTGATCCACAGACTGAACAACAACATGCTATGCTCCAAGGAGAAGAGCAAAGCCCAGCTGCTCGAGCACCTCCCGCTCTCAGGAAAAAATCCACAGATTTACTAGTTTTCATTTAAATTCCGTGTTATTCTAGTCTGGATTGTGCCTTAAATCTTCACATGTTTCTAGCACATTACATCAAATCCTTTTGAAGACTGAAAAAATTCTGCGTCCATGCACGCCTGTGTGTATACGTCAAAATCATGACTACCTAGTGTACCCTGAGCGTTGAGCAGGACCCGGGAGTGGCAGGGGCGGGGCGGGGGGTCATGCTGAGATTAACAGGACATTGGCTCTGCCCTCAAGAGCTCATCAAGTGGTGGAGCTCACGAGAAAAACCACAATCCCAACCCATAGCAGTCTATTCAGGTGCTCTGGGAACATAAAAGTTAAGCCAAAGACCTGGAGGAAGGCATCTCCCAGAAGCCTTTGGGATGGGCTGAGGTGAGGAGGAGGAGAGATCAGGAAATAGTTTTATATTTGAGTTCAGCCAAGAAAACAGAAACCACTCTGAATGTATGCAAGGGCAAGAATTTTTAATACAGGGAGTTGGCTACACAGCAGACAAAAGAGGCTGTGAAGGCAACCCCGTGGCAGCGAAGCAACCCAAAGCAGAGCACTTACAGGAAGAAGCTATTGCCCCAGACAGACGAGAGGGACCGAAGGAGCAGGTGAGTACCAGAGTCCAGGGGACAGAGTCACCTGGTAGGAGTGTCCCCAGGGCTGGCATGCCTACTGGGAGTTGGAGCTATGGAGGAGATGAGAAAGGAAAACATAATTTTGGAGCCTTTCTTTCACTTTATAATCTGTCACCAGTACCTTCTTTTGGGTAAAAAACAGCAAGAAACTGGCAGACGCAACATCAGTGGTCCTGAAATGTAGAGCGGAGCGAGGAATGGCTTTGAAGGCGAACAGCCCCAGGAGCAGCACAGCTTCTAGACAGATGTTACCCTCTAGTGGTCTTCTTATTTTATTTTCCAAATGAAGACTATTATCATTAATTTCTGAATGTACTCACTTGAGAATGTTGAAGGAGGAGAAGAATGTTCCAGGCAAGAGCACTGAGTTGGGAGAGAAAGTGGCTTACTTAGTTTGTCAGTGTGGCCAGAGTGAAGGGGCAGGAGGGGCACATGGTAGGACATGAGTTCAAAGTCATAACAGCTAACAGCGAGGAATAACCAGTAACTTCTGCAACAGCTCGACTTGTCAACAATCATTAATCCCTGGGATAACAGAGATTATAGCGGCTAACACTACAAAAATAGAGACATAGCCAGGTCTCCATACAGGTACAATGCTATCATCGGCAAATGACAGGCAGCCCCCTTGGCTACCTTCAGTAAACTATACTATCATTTGAATCAGCCGCAAAGCCAGGGAGGACAGCGATCCCGCCATTTTCATGAACAAGTTAGAAATTGGTCATTAATCCTGAGGAGACATCTTTGTGGACAATTTGGTGTTGAGTGGGCTACGTCGGAGAATTTCTCTACTCCCGCATAGTAGAAATAGCTCAGTTTATGACCTTGCAGATGTCAACCTCATGAATCATAGCTTGAAGGAGGTGGGACTAAGACTAAGAAACTAAGAAACCAGTGAGGAGGCTGCTGTGTAACTGGGGACCAAGGGTCAGAGTGATGAGTAAGAGAAGATATTTAGGCGACAGGGGGCTGGTGTGGATGTGGGGGATGAAGTAAAATAGTAGATGAAAAAGAGGGCATGGTTTCTGGTTTGGAAAGTTGGATAGATTGTGGTTTAATTTGCTGGGACAATAACTTTAGAAGAAGAAGCACACTAGAAAGAGAGGTCATAACTTTGTTTCGGGCACTTTGAGCTTAATATACTTATCAAGATAGACGTGCTTATTAGGAGGATGAAGACACAGGGCCGCGCTTTAGAAGAGAGGTCTGGGCCGGTGATAAAAAATTTGAGGAGCCACTGGAGTAGGTGAGATCATTCAGCATCTTTTTCAAGAAGTTTGTACTCACGCACGATGAGGTATCACTTCACGCCTGTTAGAATGGCTGTTACAAAAAATACTATGTAAAAAGATCAAGTGTCGGTGAGAATGTACAGAAATTGGAACTCTTGTGCACTTTTGGTGAGAATGTAAATTGGTGTGGGTGCTGCGGAAAATGGTAGGAGGTTCCTCAAAAAATTGGAACTAGAACTACAATATGATCTAATAATTCCACTTCTAGGTATTCGTCTGAAGCTAACAAAAACAATAACTTAAAAAGATATCTGCACCCCCGCGTTCATTACGGCATTATTTACAATAGCCAAATATAGAAACAACCTAAGTGTCCATTGATGGATGAAAGGATAAAGAAGTTGTGGTATGTATATGAGACCCTATACAATTAAATGTTAGCCATAAAAAAGAATGAAGTCTTGCCATTTGTGACAACACAGATGGACTTTGAGGAGATTATGCTAAGTGAAATAAGTCAGACAGAGAAAGACACATGCCATATGATCTTACCTGTGGAAACTAAAAAAAAGAAGAAGAAGAAGAAGAAGAAGAAGAAGAAGAAGAAGAAGAAGAAGAAGAAGAAGAAAGAAAACCAAAACAAAACCAAAAAACCGAATTCATAGATAACAGTGAACAAATTGTTGGTGGTTGCCAGAGGCTGGGGGTGAGGGACGGGTAACATGGGTAAAGGGAGTCCAAGCATGCAAATTTCTAGTTACAAAATAAACCATGGGAATGGAATGGCACCCCGGTGACTATAGTTAATAATACTGCATTGCGTATTTGAAAGTTAAATCTTAAAACTTCTCATCCAAGAAATACAATCCTTTGACTATGTATAGTAACAGCTGTTAATTAGACTTATTGTGATAATTATTTTGCAATATATATAAGTATCAAATTATTATATTTTACACTTGAAACTACTATAATGCTTGTCATTATACCTTAATAAAAATTTAGGGTGAAGGAAAGGCAAGGGGTTGGGCTGTCAATAAATAGGAATGTGATAGGAGACAGGGTATGTATTTTTGAAGATGGAAAATATGTGCACATATTTGTATGAGGGGAAGAGGGAGAAACGTTGAAATTGCAGAGAAGAGGTATTAAATAGTGGGGTGATGCCTCATAAAGATGTGAATGAGCAGTGGGATACCCTAGCTTCTAAGACTGAAGGCAAGACATGGGCACAGATGTATGATCAGGTGGAGGATAATGGAAGAAAAACTTGGGGCATCTCATACCTAATGATCTTAATTTTCTTTTTTGGGTTATGGGTAGTGATGTCATTTGATGATGAGTGAGGGGGTAGGAGAGTAACCAGGTTTTGCACTGAAAGTCCCGCATCTTACATGGGAGCCCCCTTTCATTCCTAGACAAACGAGGAAGTTTGGTCATGCTAAGGGTAGGGAGAAGGGAAAGGGCTTGAGGGGCATGTTCGATGTCAACATCACAGTGGAAAATGGGAGAGGGAGCTGACCGGAAATACAGAGCTTACCAGCCAGCACCAAGGACTTAGATGGAATTGGAGGCCAAGGGACAGCATTTTGTGCATGGCTGTGTGATTTGCTTTAGCAGCGCTTAAGCATTTTGAGGGTTCCCCTGCTCCAGGAGAGGGTGTATGAACTCATTCAGAGATATGCTTGAAGGACTTTTTTGTAACTCAAAGTATACGGTATCAAACGTCTCATTCTGGGGTCAGGAAAACAGTGAAACTCAGTGACATGGTTGCCAAAATTAGTGTCACCTGTTAGGCGGAAGGTTCTGCTGTCAGTGGTGTACACCATCACTCTTTCTTCATCATTACATACTTGACAAATGGCACAGTCACAACGTTACACAACATCTTGAGGCACCTCTGAGATGTGGACATATATTCATAATACATCTCTCTAGGAGAGCAACTTACAGACTATGGTCATTAAACGGTGTCTTGAGGCAAGAAGCAGTGAGCCAAACAGCTTCGCCCAGCACTGACTCTTGATTTCTAGTTGCAGGCCCTATCCATATGCTCTGTGCAAGGCATGCAAGGGGGGTATTTTGCCTCCATCACTGACTAAATTCTATACTTTTAAACGTGGTGGCATTTTCACAGGTTGTTGATTATAAAAACAGAGAAAAAGATAAATATGGGTTTGTCTAGTTGGTAACAAGGCAAATGAGGTGAAGAGCTCCAATAAGATTTAAGTAAATATCTGAAGTCTTTTCTTTTTGGAACAAATGGGTAAAAAGGTATTTTCTCTAAATTTTGCCTTCTAATTAGAACACGCCAGCATCTCTAAACGTGTAGCGTGGGACAGATATAGAGTATAAGGGAGTCCCAAAGTACATAAACTTGGTGAAACGACTTGGGTTAGGAAAGATACTCATATCTGATCTGAAATTTGATACAGCTTGACTCAAAAGTTTCCACGAATGGGCGGAGGGTTCAGGCAATAGAAGTAGTAATAGGCTAAACTGAGTCCCCCTCAAATTCCTTTTGGAGGCTAAACCCCAACCCAGTATCTGAGGATGTGACTGTATTTGGAGACAGAGCCCTTAAAGAGATATTCAAGGGCAAATGAGGTCATATAGGTGGGTCCTAATCCAATCTGATCGGTGTCCTTAAAAGAAGAGGGTATTTGGATACACCTGGAGAACCCTGGCCAGGTAGCTTGGTTGGAACATGGTCCCATACACCAAAATGTTTCAGGATCGATCCCCAGTTGGGAGCACGTGCAGGAGGCAACTGATCCCTTTCCCCGCAACCCCTTCCTCTCTCTCGCAAATCAATAAACATATCCTTGGGAGAGGATTAAAAAAAAAAGGAGACCCAGGAATGCACGCACATGGAGGAGAGAGCATGTGAGGACGCTGGGAGAAGGCGGCCACCTGGACGCCACGGAGAGAAGCCTCAGAGGAAGTCAGACTCACCGGTTGTTCGAATTTGGACTCCGAGGCACTGAAACTGTGAGAAAATAAATTTCTGTTGTTTACCACCCTGCGTGGTGACATTTTGTTTCAGCAGTCCTGGCAAATGAATACAGGGAGACTAATAGTTTGGGTGCCCCAAGAATCTCAGAAATAGTAGCTGCATCAGTTGTTGTTGTTTTTTAAATATAAAAACCAACCCAGGAGATGTCTGCTAAGAAAACCCTGCACTTACATCCACTTTATTTATTTATCAAATATTCATCAAACACTTTTGCTGTGCCTACCGTGGGAGGCGAGTTCATCACTCTTCTCTATTCCTGGCTTTTTCTGAACCTCGTTCACCTCACAGGGCACCCATATCTGCATGAACTCTATTGGAATCATTTTTAAAATACAGTATGTTTCAAATGACAATGCTACATTTTTTATGAAGTTTGGTTATGGAGTGTGTAGGCAGTGTTTTCATTATGTTTAGCAGGAATTAAGCCTGCATCTGAGCACAAAGGTTAAGTCAATGATTTCACTCCCTTTATTACTGTGAAATTTAGGCCAAGTCATTCTATCTGGTTAATTCTCTTTAGTATTTGGAATATCTCAGGTTGATTCTAATGTTTGGCACTTTTAATTAAAAATGATTTTGTAAAATCCTCCTAGGCATATGATGTTGACAGGAGAATCTCCGTGGCATCAAGCTGTATGTTCCTGTGAATAATATGTTGATACCGGATTCTACTGAAAATGTTGCAGAAGACCAAAAACAGACCTGACATTCTCTTGTGAACCTATTTGTAGCTGTTGACTTAGAATAATTTGCCCTGAGTTGCCAAGTCTGCTTTAAATAAACCGTAGCAGGTAATATTTGCCTCCCATGAATTTTCCTGGTCATTGTTCTTGGGAATAATATGAGAGATTAGAGGATGGGAAATTATGCCAATGGATCCTAGCCTCCTCGTTTACTTACTGTGTGACTTTGGTGACATCAATCATACTGAGCATCAGTTTATTCACCTGTAAAATAGGGATGAATTCTGTCTGCTAAGCCTACCTTATAGGTGATTGTGAGAATGAAATTAAGTAATGAATGTCTCTGTGGTGCTTTTTGAAGCACGCTATACCAATTTAAATCTTATCATTATTACCGCAGTCACAAGTAAATGGTTTAACCTAATGACCCTTGTACTTTGCTTTCTCACATTCTAAATGAAGTAGCACCTGGACTCCCTTCAGGGTTGGGAATCATAGTAAACAAGAGGATCTCTTCTTGGGTTAGAGTTCCCAGGAGGACTCCTTGTTGCACCATATTTCAGTGAGTGTCTATTGAAGCTTGACATTGACTTTTGTTTTCAATACTACATAAGGCAGTACTTACTTTTCTACTGACTTCCTCCAAATATATATATTTTTTATAGCCAGTCTAAGGTATAAATGCTACCTCAGTTGGAAATCTCCAGAACCTTATGTCCAGTTAGACACACTGTATGGGAATGTGTCGTTTGAAAGTGTGCGGAGGAAAGCTCCTTCTCTATGGCTGCCCGTCTCAAAGCCTGTCCGACTCCCAGGGTCGCTGCCTCCAGCTGTACTGCATTAGCGCTCTGTGTTGGCAACACGTATTAAGAGAACGCCAGCAGGTAGCTCTTACTTCCTGTATTGGAATATAAGTGAATGTCCATTAAATGTGAAATAATTCCTGTAAAGTATCGCTTTTGAACCCAAATTACATTCTGGAGAATTAACCATCCAGTTGTGTTGCGTTTTGTTCTGTTTTTTACCTTGACTATCAGGAGTGTGAGCAAACTAGAAAGTGTGTGTTGGGGGTAGAGATTAAATTTTCATTGTTATCATTGCTGGAGTTGAAGGATGGGCATCAATTCCGAGGGGGCTTAAAAATTTAAAACCTCTATTATGGAAAATTCTCAAGCACATAAAAAAGTAGAGAAACTGGTACAACAGATCCCCATGTACCATCATTCAACTTGGAGAAGTAGAATTATCAACTTTTTGTTACTTTTATCTGTTTTTCTCTCTCTTTTTTCCCCCTGGAATATTGTAAGTCAAATACCAAATACTGGGTCTTCTCACTTTCAAATACTTCAGAAGGTATCCTTAATTAATAACTTTGCTTTGCTATGTTTATAAATTTTTAATGTTTCTTTAAAATAACTTAATTTTGATATAATTTTAAATTTGTAGAGAAGTGGTAAGAATAGTACAACGAACTCCTGTAATTCGTTAATCATTTACCCAGATATCACTAATTTTATACATCTGAATTTTGTCATTTTCTCTTTCATATAACATATAATTTGTTTCAAACCCTTTAAAACTGAGTTAATGACATTGTCCCCCATTACTACTAAATACTTCAGTGTTTATGTTCCAAGAACATTTTCATACATAATACAGAGTAATTATTAAAATCAGGAAATTATGGCTGGTGTGGCTCAGTGGACTGAGTGCCAGCCTGCGAACCAAAGGGTCGCTGGTTCGATTCCTCATCAGGGCCCATGCCTGGGTTGCAGGCCAGGTCCCCAGTAGGGGGCATGCAAGACGCAACCACATGTTAATGTTTCTGTCCCTCTCTTCCTCCCTCCCTTTCTCTCTCTCTCTAAAAAACAAATAAATAAAATGTTAAAAAAAAAAAACTGGGAAATTTAACACTGATGCAATCTTGTTTTCTAATCCACAGTCTACATTTAAATTTCATCAATTACCACAACAATATCTTTTATATTATTTCTTTTCTGACTTAAAATATAACCCAGGAACATGCATTACATTTTACCTATCATCTCTCTTTAGTCTCTTTAAATCTAGAATAAAAAGTTTCTCAGACTTTCTTGGTCCTTCTTGACCTTGACATTTTCATAGTACAGACCAGTTATTTTGTGGACTGTCCCACAGTTGAGGTTTGTCTGATGTTTCCTTATGATTGGATTCATAAGGAACCAGATTCAGGCAGGTTATGCATTTTTGGCAGGAGCACCACAGAGGAAAGGAGGTGCCCTCAGTTCATGGGATCAGCCGGCACGTGATGTCTGTTTGTTTCAGTATCGGTAATGTTAGCTTTGTTCACTTGATTAAGGTGTTGTCTGCCAAGTGGGAGAGAGTTTAAGACTATTACGTAAACATCCTGCTCCTCATCAAAACTTTATTCGCTGGTTTTCACATCCATAGATGCTCTTCTAACTTCATCATGTTTATATATTTACTATTGGCATTCTATTGTAAGAAAGAGCTTTTCCTTTTTCCTCTTTAATTTATTCATTTATTTATATCAGCATGGACTAAAGGTTTTTCATTTTATTCAGTGAATTCTGCTTCGTTACTACATTATTTGGTATGATGCTCGTATTTCTTAGATTTTTATCAGTGGGAGTCCTTCCCAGTGTCTCCTGTGTTTTTTTGATGTGTCTTAAAAGGAGGCTTAACTTGGTAACTTCCATGTTGGAGTAGTGACTGGGTTCAATCATCCTGTTCACTTGCACATAACCCGTAACCACAGGAGCAACAGACTTTCCACCCAAATTTTCCAGGTTTCCAGCATGTTTCTGGAATGAGTTAGTAGGATCAGTTGAGGAGCTTCGTGGAGATTCAAGTGCACTCAGTTCAGGGGAAAGCCTCTTGTTCGCCTCTTATTTTGGGTCCCTGATGGTGGCTTTAGCAGAAAGTATTTCCAACTAAAAAGTCAAGCAATGGGTTTCCTAATTTCTGGCTTCTGTCTAAAACAGGTTTCTTGAGCCAGTTAATTGAACATAAATTACAATTGACCTTGGAGGGATTAACTTGCATTTTGGGGTCATCTCAGCTGTATAGCTATTTGGGTGCTTTCTGATTGCCTGAGCTTTTATATACTTTCCAGCTAAGTTAGAGGTGAAAATGTACCACCCAGGGACATTACAAGAATTGTTGACCTTCTCCGGTCAGTTTGAGGTCAAGGAATTAATGTAGAGAATTACCAGAAGATCTATAAATACACATGTTTTTTACATGAGAGGTATCATTAAAAAGTAATGTTCATTGTACTTAACTATTTCAGATCCATGTATAATATCTGACTATATGAATTTCCTTCATATGAAGGAAATTTTAGTTTGGAGCACAATAAAAATAACATTTAGTTTAAAGTCTCAAAGACAACACTAGTAGGTTTTCTAAAATTCCATTGTGATTGAACCATTTTGACATTAAAAATATATTGGATGATGAACCCATATTTTAAAGAAGACTTATTTATGTCAAAGGCTGCAAGCATTCTTTTCAGGTCAGTTTCGTGCTGAAAGTAATCATCGTAGCCTGTGCCCTGAATTTTGCTCAGCCTCTTTCTTGTATCAGGAGGTTGACTTCGAAATTGGTATGCCAGATTCTTGCTGGTGAGTCAGTGGAAAGAGCATGACCTTTGGAAATACAGACTTGGAACCAAATAACGCCACTCAATGATTTGTTCTCTATTTTTTGCAAATCCTTTTGTCATTCCAAGCATCAGATTCCTCATCAGTAAAGAAAGGTTCACAACTTGGCAGGATCAGTGCAAGGAATAAAAGCTACATGAACTTTAGTGTAAAGAATTGCACTCAGCATAGAGGAGGCCCCCAATGGAGGCGACTTATCTTCCTCCCATGCTTTCTTCTGGCAGTGTAACAATCGCCATGTTTCATTTATTGCTTACCATGTGCCGGACTCTGACCACAGTCTTTCCACTTGTGAGAGAGGAATTTTTATTTCCAATTTACAGGTGAGAAAACTAAGACCTAGAGGCTAAGGACCTTCGACCAAGTGTTGGCACTGAGGTTTCAAGTTCGATGCCAGAGTGCAAGCTCTTAATCATTATGCTCCTTGTAAGTATGATTCTTTCCCTCCCTCCCTCCCTCCCTCCCTCCCTTCCTTCCTTCCTTATTTTCTTTTTTGTCAATGTTATTTTGGGTTTTTCTTTTATGTGCAACCAGGTAATTGTAACTACATTTTCCAGAAATATGCCTAGCTTCTATTGGGTACATTTTGATGTTTTGGGAAACCTTGAAAAGCTCTGAGCCTACTGGTTCAGCATTTAGTTGACTATAATTTTTAAAAAATATGTTAATTGATTTTAAAGAGATAGAAAGGGAGAGAGAGAGAGAGGGAGACATTGATGAAAGAGAAGCATGGATTAGTTGCCTTCCTTACGTACCCCCTCTGGAGATTGAACACACAACCTAAGTATGTGCTCCAACCAAGAATTGAACCCCCAGCCTTTTGGTGTACGAGACAGTACCCCAACCAACTTAGTCACACCAGTAAGGAATCATTGAATATAATTTAACTTACACATTATTAAGGTATCGTGAAAATACATACAGTTGAACATTTGGGGCCTTTATATCCTTTAACATCTTGTTGAGCTAAAACACTTTTAACAGTTAAAAACACATTAATAGCATATTCCAAGTTTTTTTCTTTTTCTGACTGTTTAATTCAAAGAAGGATGCATTTGGAAGAAATTAGGATCTTGCTCCTCTGAGCTCTTCCTATCAAGTCCATCAAAGACACGTAACATTTGTGATCATGCTACAAACAGATTTAGAATGGGTATGATGTTTTTTTGATAAAAATTATTGCATCAAACAAAACTCAAAATTTACTCCAGGTGTGATTCTTTCCCCCATTCTTTTTTTAACATCAAGCACAAAACTGACACAAGATAGTCTTGTCCTCCTGATATACTGAACTTTGGGCACAAGCAGAAAGTATAGTTTTGTACTTGAATACCTGTTTTGGCAGAAATAATTTTGCCATTTCACTGTGACTTATTTAAAGACAGCCAAATACCATGGTATCCTCATTAATATATTTATAATCATTTTTACCCTGGCAAAACTACCGTTTGGTAAAAATATTTTACGTATCTCCTTTGTTGACTGAGTTAAAATAAATAGACCAAACAAAAGAAATGAAACCCCAAACTTCACCCCAAAGCCATGTAGAGAATATTTAGAGACCCTAGTAAAAGGAAGTGAAAATTTGAGTAATTGCCTGAATAATTCAGCTAAAATGGTTGAGAATGTTTATTCTGTTTTTAAATCTTGATTGTCTGGCTCCATCATAGATTAGATTGACCAAATTTTCTAGACAAAAGACTAAAGCTTCCCTTAACTTTGTCTGTGGGAATATGTTCTATAAGTACCAAATAATTACTATTCGTACCTACTTATTGGAAATACACCATTTGAATGGAATTGCATTTATTTTAGAGTTACAAATGTGTTCTGTTAGTTAAATGAGGAATGTTAACGGTCTCATAAGGTCATTCAATTTCAGTAATTGCTAGAAATTTAGAAATGGTCTGTTTCCATCCTTTATTCTCCCTTAGCACCATTTTTCAGATGAGGAAACTGAGACCTAGAGATTTTTCATCATCACAGCTTGTACCTGAATTCTGCTGTTAAAACAGTGTTTTACAGTTTTTACTTATTTTCTAAATCAGTCCAGTGAAGAAAAAAAAAGCTTTTGCCCATTGGTTCAAATTTGGCCTTAATTATGTTTGTCATCATGATTTTTTTCCATAAAAATTTACCCCAAAAAAGAATTGCAAATTCAAAACCTTCCAAGAGTGAGTTCACTTCACCTTGCTGGAAGTTGTATATCTATGAGAGGCATGGCTAGGTGAAAAGACTTCCTTTATTTTAACTGATAGCTCACTAAGCCATGTCGAAAAGCAGAAATAGCAAAACTGCATATTGATTCCAAAGCAAATCAAGTTAAGTATCTTCTATGGACATACAGTCAGATAATAAAACTCAAGGAAATAATGTATGCTCTTCTCTATTTTCAGCACAACTGAGGAATCTCCTTTAAACTTTGCAAGCAGCATGGAAATAAGGCTCCTGAAGTAACCATTACATCTTTTCGTGAGTGTTTATTAAGAAGCCCCAAACCATTCTTAGTAATAAATCGGTTGACATATCTATTGGTTTAAATCTTTTATTAGTTACTGATTAACTTAACGGCTCTGCTTGACAAACCTTCATAATAAATAAGCCAACCAGTGAGCACTTCACAATCAAACCAACTTTGTTTAAAGAACTATCACTAAAACATGATTTACACGCTAATGAATTTTGCAATCAGCATGTGGTGGTGTGCAAGTTTCAGCATGAATCTAAAGTGTACAAATCTGAAGACGCTGAAGTTATTAAAAATCACGCCACAATGCAACTACTTTTAATTAAAAAGAAATATACCACATTCATATTTAGCAGCAGTGTTATGGCATATGAAAAGGATAACTCAGGTTTGCTTTTTGAGCACATCCTAACAAAACATGGCTCTTTTTGCTTTGAAGATTAATGATTCCTTTTCAAGATCAAATTACTTGTTCTACTGACTCAAATCAAGAAAAAAAGTCAAAATAAGAAACTATATTTTATATATACATGTAAACCATGTAAATAGACAAAGTGATTGATGATGGTGTGTCAGTAAGAAAAGTTGCTTGTAGATCTTTTTTTTCCCCCCAGTTTGACCAAATTCTTCTTAGAAAGCCTATATAAATCACTGGCTTTTCTGTCTCTGTTTCAATTAATTAAATTGTTGACAGTAAAATTGTAACAAAGTAGCTTTAGGATAAAAAATGATTCCCAGATCTTTTCCTATAAAACTTAAAAAAAAAATCTTGAAGAACTTAAGTTTTAAACATCTGTCTGGACAGATGTCAAAATGCATAGTGTTACACCATTATGCTGTGTAAGTATCTGACACTATGTTATTACTCTTCAGTTAAATATTCACAGTGAGATTTTATGATCTTTTTAAAAGAAAACTTGCATGAGAGAATAACCTCATCTTGCACACCATAATAAGCACTTTAAATGAACGAATTCCAGGTTAAACAATGAAAAATAACTTCCTGTGCTAGTTTGTACATCTTATCTCAGTCACCTGGGATTTTTATACTGAGATTTAAAAAATCATTCAACAGCACATAATGGTTATGATTTTATTAAAATTATATTATTAATTTTGAATACTTTCCTGGAAAGAGAATTTTAGTCAAAATCTTATATATAAATAAGGGAAAGAATTACATCTAGAAAGAAAATATGGCGCTGCTGAATTCTAATTATTATAGAGTATATTTTATAAACAATATTTTTTAAGAAATGAAAGATGAAAACTATCATATTATAAATGCAACAGTAACTTAGTAGGCAGGACTTCATTGGAAGTAACATTTAGAATCAGACACTAAGATATTGGTACGCTATTTCATTTTGTGTTCTCCCCTACCCTAAATCCTTCAACTTAGATACAGTTAGTGTACTTAATGAACATTTTCACATTAGGATTATACCCACCAGGAAAAAAATGTTTTTAATGGTTTTAATGTGATTAAGGAAGCAAAACCTCTCTCCTCTCCCTAGGATTTACTAGCCCCCTTTGCCCTAAACAGATCACCCAAACAACTACAATTTTCTTATATCACCAGGAAGAATTGTTCAACAAAACACTGGATTTTGTGGCAAAGAAGCTAACAATTGCATGAGTTATTTTACTTAATGAGATGTGAACAGAAGTGTGAAGGTGAATAGACAGAGTCTAGGTTAGAAGATGGCAAGGGAAGACCACTTCTTTAGCACAAGGAAAAAAACCCCTGGAAACGTCATGGCTGAAATAGACTGAATTCTCCCGCCTTCTATTCCCTTCCCTTTCCTTCCTTTCCTTGGGGAGTCTTTCCTATCTGCCATAAAAATTCTAAGATGGATTAATTTGCTCTCAAAGCCATCCGGTTTGATGCTGATAAATTTTAGTGGTTTAGCTTTGGAAAACATCGGCTTATGTTTTCATTTCCTTTGGAGCAAGCACTTAGTGATACCTTGATCTTCGGGTCATGTACTATGTTGTCTACCTGCCATTGATTTCACCATTATTTTTTATTTCATCTTATTTTTATTTTGTTCGTGTATTTGCTTTATTATTTTTTTTATCATCATTATTGTTTTAATCATTAAATGAAACTATACAAAGTCGGTAATGCATTGTCAAGAAATGCCTGGAACAATAACATGTTAGCGCCCCATTCCTCCTTCCAAATCCCTTGTACCTTTTTATGAAGATCATATGAGATGATGGGTATTAACCCATTACAAACTGTGAAGCACAAGCCTGAGAACACGTGATGCCGGGGTGATTATGATGCTGCTGGAAAATGTTATTCACTTTTAGACTTGGAATCTAGTAGCGACCTCACGTCTTCTGCTTATTGCGTGGTCTCAAGTAGCACCATTTGTATGGATACGAACTAGATCTAGCCATTCATTGGGATTCTAAAGCATTCCCTTGTGATTCCTCTTCCATTATTCCCTAGGATTACTTAGCTAATACACACACACAAAATACTTTTTTTTTTACCGTCTGAGTTTCCCAGTCCACACTTTCCACATTAATTAAAAAATTGCCCCAATCTCTCTTTTTTCTTTCACCTTTCCTGATATGTAGCATTTGCAGAAAAAAAGCTAATTTTTCTTGTACACATTAAATTATTCTCACTGATCAAAATGGACGTGGGGCTGAGAAAAAGGGGAAGAGAGAGAGTTCGCAGATGGACTTTCTTCCTCAGTCTCATTTTCAACCAGGTAAAATGGAGTTCGAAAGGCCCAAATTCTCAGCAGGTTTGCACAGCACAGTAATAGCCTTTATGCTTGGAAATTTATGGGCCATGGACAGTTTATAAGAAACGATGTAGTTCATCAGAGCACCAGACTGATGGAGCACATGGGAGCATTCTGCAAAGGAAGTTGGGTTTTGGAATAATACTTACTTTGATAGAGTTGTTTTGTTAGCTAAGTAAAACAGTAGGGAAGCCGATGGCCACTTAGGCTTCAAACATAAATATATATTTATAAGTCACCCAGCTGCCTAATTGAGAGCTGCAGTGTTTTCACTGAGTGTGTCTTCACCAGAAAGCAGCAAAAACAACAGCATCATCAACAATACCATCTCAGCGCAGAGTCATTTAATCAGCCTTTGATAGTTTGGAAATCATTAAGTGTTGTTTCAATGCTTCTTTCTTAAAACCAAAGGGCAAAGGGTGGTTAGAAAAATGATTTTTTTTTTTGGTGGTGGTGGTTGTGGTGGGGGAGCGTTCTTTTGTATTTAAAGTGCAAAGATATATGTTAAGCTTTATGTTATACTCCAGGCAGTGGAGGGCTGTTCTCAGAGATCCGAAATCATGGTTCTATGGACTGTGATGGGGAGCGCTGGGAGCTCAGAGGAACAAGGGTTGGGCATACAATTGTCTGGTGCTTTCAGGTTTCACAGAAGAAGGTTAAGCAGGAGGTGGCTTGTTAAATTTGAGCAGAGAACTGGAAAATAAGATTTCACACTCCTGAGATGGGGAAAGCTGGTGAGTTTGGAGTTTGTCTGGGAGATTCGAAAAAGGTCGGGTGTGCTATAGTGTTTCTCAAATTGTATTTCAGTGCTTATGAACAAAAAAAATGTAGGTGTTATGAGAAAAGCAAAGGGCCTGTGTACACATGTGGTCAAGTCAAACGTCCTAGGGAAATGGGCATGTGCAAATAAAATGCACTGCCTCTTCTTCTGCTTGGCTGGGCCTCCTTGGAATTCAGGCCACACTAATGATGCTTTGCTACTGTGTCCTCCCTTCCCATCCCCTCTTTCTGTTCCCAAGCCCTATTCTCCTCTTTATGGCCACAGCTTTAATGATTTCTCTCTTCTGCATTGAGACCCTGAGCTGGAATTGGATTGCAAGTGGCAGCATGGGAGACCAAGACTTAGGTTCTAGTGTGAGGACTGTTTCTTTGTGTGACCTTCAATCAGGTCACTTGCCTTCCTTCCTGGAGGGAGCAGGGGTCAGGTCCCCGAGGTCTTCCCTAGTTCTGACATTATATTATCTTAGACTCGGTCTCGTTACTTCAATTCCCCCCTCCTCTTCTGGGCCAGACGTGGCCCTCCTTACCAACCCCTTCTTATGAAAATTGGTCACTTCTGCTATTTGACTTAATCTTTATATTTAATTTTCTTTGTCACTTGTTTTTCTATTTTTTACTTCTTGTTTTACTTGTATTTTCTTTGTTCTTTGCTTCTTTCATTTGAGACTAATTTTATCATTATGTTAATATATAATATATAATAAAATGCTATGCCTCTTTGAGTATTTTTTTCCCTTTTCTCCCCTAACATAATACTAAACACATTTTAGGCAAATTTGTGAATATTTCTTGACTTACAGGTTTAATAAGATTCCTTATGTTTCAGACCTCGTATCTCCTCCTTTTGGCTTCGGATTCTGGGCCACCTTCTGTGTTTTTGGAGTTGGAGTTAAAGTCATTCTTCATCTACTATAATATGAACATTGGGTCAAGAAAATTGCACCTGTGCAATCTCCAGCCTTAAATCCTGTATTCTTAAGGGGCTAACTTAAAGGATGACTCAGTTTCATTTCCCCTGCTCCCACCCAAAATGAACAGGAAATGTAAAGGCATTCAGTGTATTGGATAGCAGTCAAATCTAATACAGTGATTTTCAACCTTTTTCATCTCATGGCACACATAAACTAATTACTAAAATTCTGCTGCACACCAAAAAAAAATTTTTTTTTGCCGATATGAGAAAAAATAGGTATAATTTTGATTCATTCACACCAGATATCTGTTGTCGTGCTGGCTGTTGTTTTTTAATTTGACAGTCTAAGGGAAAAGAGGTCATTGCCCCCGACTGAATGGTCAGGTGCTGCGTGTTTTAAAGATTCTCATGGCACACTGGCTGGAAACCGCTGCTCTAATAGTTTGCTTGTGCTAGAAAAATTAAACCTGTTAGTATCAGAAACTCTCTTTTGGTTCCAACTTGCAAGAATATTAAATGAGAGGTTTCTCTACTAAGAGTTACAAATGTTTGAAATAACAACTCACTGGAGAGATACAGATAAGAACCCTTAAAAGTATAACCTCAAATTAGATCCACATTTCCTTGTACTATAGAACATTAAAAGAATTTAATAGCTTGGAGAAAATGTTACTCATGTCCATTATCTTGCCACTACTCTATGTATTTCTATGAAAATGTGATAAATTTTGTACTATGTTAAGCACATTTTAGCATACGCCTAAATGGACTATTTTTGTTAAATCCAGGAAGGCAAATAACTGGTATTTGTTAATTAATTTTTTAGTAAATGAAACTCACAGTTGAGGAAAATAGAAAAAAATTGGGTTTTTCATAACTAATATTATATTATTTAACTTACTCTGAGATTCTCTGAGAGGCTTTGTGCGCGTTTCAGTCCCCACCATAGGCTGGTTCTCAGCTCTGCCATTTAAAATGTTCTTCAAGGAGGCATTGGGTTTTGCTTTGGAAGCCAGAGCCGATTGCCACTAGAAGCTATTGCAAAGTACTTCTCGTCTTAAGAGACCTAATAAACAACAATCAAAACTTTTTTTTTAATAATGTAGGAGTTTGTAAGTTAATTTAATAAAGGTTCATCATGCTATTTCCATAATGTATTTTTCTATAACATCAGCAACAAGATGTATTTGACTTGCATAAAACATCAGGAACACTTACATCTGTTGGAAATACCATGGGTACATTATGGCATCTGCAGCAGAAGAAAAAATTATCTTTTCAATACTCATGATGGTAGGCTAAATCCTGTTTAAAAGAAATACAAGAAATGCAAATGTTATAATCCAAAAAACTACAGACATTATAAAACTTGAGAATGATGGAGACTGACAGAATTGCTTACAAAACCCCAGCTATATAGCATTACTCTTCCGGATATAAAAATTAAATAAAAAGAACTGGTTAGAATCCTCCTTAAAGGTTTACTGATATATGTCAGTAGATGTCAATGTTATAAAGTGCAAAATAAAATTTTCCCCCAAATTCCGCAAACTGTTGTGCAGTTTTAAATGGTTCAATGCTTATGATTTATGCATTCGTTCAAGAGAAGCCATCACTTATAAGAGTGAACCTCAAGTGGCCTGAAATCCTTTTTTTAGAGACAGGAGGCGGAATGATAGTTACTTTTGCCCTGGGTAAAAGGAGATTATATCTCTCCTCAACCCCCCCCCCCTTTTTTTTTTTTTGAGGAAGGTCTACATCCTGGCTCCTTTCCTTTTAATCAGATTTAAAACAATGATGTTATAGGGCTTTATCATAAACAGATGTATTGTTTTAATGTAGTAGTCTTGTTCAACCTTGATGTTTATAAGCACTCTTTATGTTGCAGTGTTTTAAAGGTATTTTTACAGCCTTCGTTAATAATATATTCCCAAAGAGGCAGTATTAATGCTAACCCTGGATAAAGCTGGAAGTCTTACAAGATGGCTTGTCTACCAACAGAGGATTAGAACAGGTCCCGGGAAATGGAAATGATCTTGGTATATACTCGGGTTCTGTGTGAAAAAACAGGGAAGAGTTTCCTGATGGAAATCGTAGCACCGTAGCCAGGAGAGGGGTCTGAAAATTTCCTGTTCATGTGGTATGAAGACTTCACGTCACTAAATTACCCTGAAATAGTCAAAACATAAGTGAAACCTCTCGGGCCCTACCAGGAGCAAATGAGAACTGCTCTGTTAATACAAGTATACTGCTTTACCCACAGACTCCCGTAGAGGATGACCTCACAGTATGGAGATCGCGGCCTCCCCAAGGAAGAATCAGCAGCCTTAACAGGTAGGAGATGAACAGCCCTGAAATGGAACATTAAAACTAATCAAAATGAGACTATCTATTCAATAAGTAAATTGAATAGATAAAAAGGAAGGAAGAGACATCACAAAGAAACATTAGAAAGTCATGGAAAATGAAGAGGTATATTTGCAAAAAGAGACCAATAGAAGTTCTGGAAAAGAAAAAAATCATTGAAAGTTTTAAATTCCAATTACGTAATAAAGCTAAACTAATTTAAATGTTTGATAAATAAAGTAGTGGGAGAGCATAGAGAACCCAGAAATGTACCAGAGCCTGTGTGGAGATTTTGCTCTCTGACAGAGGTGGCATCACACATTAGTGGGAAAATACCACTGTGTCAGATAGCCAGACAAAGAGAGAAAATTGGATCCCTGCTTATATTAACCATAAAAACAAATTAATCTAGATTAAAAACCTAAGAGTAAAAAAAAACCCAAAAAACAAAAAACAAATTTTTTCAACCTTTTAGGGAAAATTATAGGCAAAAATTATGTCTGGGTACAGAAGAGTTTCTTAAAGTAGTCACAAAATAAAATCTTCAAGAACAGGACGATTAGATATCCACTGTGGAAAATGAAGATGGACCTGTACCTCACGCCATACACAAAAATTAACTAAAAAAGTCTTCAAAGGCCTAAATGTCAGAGCTAAAATGATAAAACTCTTAGAAAAATAATAATTGTAAATCTGTATCATCCTAGATTAGGCGGTGGTTTCTTAGTTATGACATCAAAAGCACAATTAGCAAAAACAATAAATGGATAAGTTGGACTCTATCAAAATAAAAAATATTTGTGCTTCAAAGGACACTCTCAAGAAAGTGGAAGTTTACAGAATGGGAGAAAATATTTGCAAACATCTATCTAATAAAATACTAATATTAGAATATATGAGGAACTTTTACAACGAAATAATAAAAACACAACTCAGTTTGAAAAATGGGCAAAAGATTTAAATAGACATTTTCCCAAAGAATGTATACAAATGGTCAATAAGCACGTGGCAAGCTGCCCCACATTATTAGCTATCAGGGAAATGTAAACCAAAACCACAATGAGACCCCATGCGTTTCACACCCACTAAGATGGCAGTAATAAAAAAGATGGGCTGCTGGAGCACTGGGGAGTGCTTCGAAAAATTAAACCCCTCGTACATGGCTAGCGGGGATGTAAAATGGTGCAGCCACTTTGGAAAATAGTCTGGTAGTTCCTTAAATCACAGAGATTTCATATGACCCAGCAATTATAATTGAAATCATATGTCTACCCAAAAACTTCTACATGACTGTCCATAGAAACATCACTCATAATAGCTCCAAAGTGGAAACAACCCAAATTTCCATCAATTGATGAATGGATAAATAAAATGTGATATATCTGTGTGATTGACTATTATTCAGCCATAAAAAGAAATAAAGTGCTGATACATGCTACAATATGCATGAACCTTGAAACTATTATACTTAGGAAAAGAAGCCCAGTCATAAAAGACCACATATTATATGATTCCACTTATATGGAGCACCCAGAACAGGCAAATCCATAGAGACAGAGCAGATTAATGGCTGCCAAGGGCTGAGGTGGACAAAATAGAAAGTGATTGCTGCGGGGCATGGGATTTCTTCTTGAAGCGAAGAGAATGTTCTGGGGTTAAATAGTGGTAATAGTCACAGAGGTTTGAAGGTACTAACCACTGAATCGTATACCTTACAGTGAGGAATTTTGTTATGTGAATTTCATCTCAGTTTCAAAAGGAAGAAAAATATTAAGGAAAAGATTGATTAATCTGGCATTAAAATTTAAAGCAATACCGTAACAGAGCATAGATAAATAGCTAAGAATCATTATTCAGGATCTATAAATAATTCCAACAGAGACATAAGGCAAAGGCAAAATTTCCACCAAATAATATGCATAAGGTAGGAAAAGAAAATTCACAGAGGAAAATCAAATAATTAATAAACACATACTAATCAATGACATGAAAACTAACAATGAGGAACTTTCCCATGTGTATTCAAGTATGTGATAATAGAAGAAGTTCAAAAATATATACATCCAACAAAGAATTGATAAATAAATTATGATACATTCATGCAATGGAAAATAGTAGAATTATTAAAATGAATAAACTAGATACATAGATATATATGTGAGAAAATCTCAAAATTATACTAGTGAGTTTAAAAAGCAGTTCATAAAAAGATATGGACAGAATTATTGCAATTATGTGAAATTTTAAAGTAGACTAATATGTAATTTGTTATAGAGCGTATAGTTTTGCACATATACATGTATAAACTTAGATAGTACAAACACACAAATCGAGACAGGGAGGACCCATGGGATCTTCAGGGTATTGGCTAAAGTTGGGAAGGGAGGGAAGTGAATGGATCAGAAAAAAGAGAAAAGGGAACTTCCCTCGTATCTATTGCATTTTATTTCTTTGAAAAAAGTCAGAAAAAGCATGGCATAATAAAAAATAATTGTTACATTTTTAATTGTTAAATATGGTGTTTTAAATATTATTCTCTGTACTTAACTGTCAACCTGACAGTTAACCCCAGTATCATGTTCATATCTATATAATGATAATGACACAGTAAGTTATGTCACAGACTGTTTTTGTTTAATTGCCTGTTTGGATCCTTTGCCTATGTTTCTACTAGGATGTGCCTAATCTCGGCTGAGAATCCTGTTTGGCTGTGAATGACATAAACCTGGAAATAGTGGCTTAAACAAATTGAAGGTTTTATTTTTTTTTCACAGTGAAAAGTCCAAAAGTTGGAGGTTCAAGATGAGTCCAGTGGCTCCACGATGCCAGAGGAGAAATGGACTCTATCTTCCCACGCAGCCGTCCTTAGCATGTACTTGTCACCCTTGGCTGGTCTCAGGACGGCTGGTTTGCTTACAGCACCAAGTCCGGGCTTCCGGCAGGAAGCAGTGGAAGAACAAAGGGGGAATGTGCACACCAATATGCCTGCCCTTTCACACCCTCCCCAATATCCACGTGTCTTAAGGAGCCTTCTTCAAAGTCTCAGCCAAAGACTTTTTTTTTCCTCAGTGACCAGAGCTAAGTCAAATGACAATTGCTATCAAGGAGGTCAGTCTTTGTTTAACTTTTCTCCCAAATTTGGGTTTCGTAGACAGGAATGAGAGAATAGATATTGAGTAGAAACTCATAGGCCTTCGCAGATGACAAACGACGATAATGATGGTGATAATCCTAACAGTTACCACCTATTGAACTTGTGCTGGATGCCAGATGTGTGAGCTTTGTCTATTTTATCTTGTTTAAACGTCACTGCAATCCTAAGAGTGAAGTACCCATGTTAGCGCCCATTTAAAGAGGAGGAAATTGAGACTCCTAAAGGCGGAAGAGCATGCTGAAGGCCAGGCAATGGTGGAATGAGAACTTGAGTCGAGGTCCGTTTGACGCCCAGGGTGGTCTGGAACTGTCCTGGTTCTAGCTCTGCAATCTCAAGTCCCAGGACACATGTCAGTCCTGGAACAGTGGAGTCACCCAATTAAACCTCAAACGGTATGGGCAGGAGTTCAATTAAAGTTTGTTGAATGGTTGGTTTTGTAAATATTGACTATCATTTTTCGTAAATGTTAAAGACTTGTGATATATTAAGAATACCACCATGTATATATTGCCTTGTAGTTTTTATGACTCTTTTTGACAAACAGACATTTTAAAGTTTTCTGTGTCAGATCTGTCTGTTTTCCTTTATGGCTTCTTCTTTGCTCTTGGTTTAGATATTCTCCCCTACCCTACCAACCAAAAGTTATATTTTCTTCTGTTTTTTTATAGTTTACTTTGTAATTCAAAGTAAAATGGGGATATGCAGGAATAGTCAAGACTTTTATGCACATGTTCCACTTCCCAGGTTTGGGGGAGTGTTTCAGGACTGTAAGCTTATATGTTTGAAATGTTCATCTCAGGAACTGATTTAAAATCCATAACTTAAGGGAATAAAAATTCTTTCCAATGCATTCCCAATGTGCAGTGCACATGTATCTGATCTGCAATCGGCAATCATGTCAAAATGTGTCAGCTCATTTCATATTCTTTTTAACTATCCTTTGATTAAGGGAGTGCTGTATCAACTTATGTAAGCCTGCAGTCAAATCTACCTTCAAATTATTAGCACCTGGTGAGAAATGTCCTTCCCGTTCTATACACCAGTTCATCATGTCTTATTTGTAATTCACTTGATGATTTTGATATATCATTATAAAAACTATATGTGACTAAATCTTTACGCTGAAGCTTTGTTCTTGAAAAAATGGCAGAAAATCTGAATTGCGCACTGTGTCCCTGACTCAGATGTGTGGATCTAGACCAAGCAGGTGTGGTGTTAGGCTGAGATGATAAATCACCAGCTCCAACTGTCTTTATGTTGCGAAACATGATGTCATTAATGTTTACCTTGTACCACTGGGTCTAACTTAGTTTTCTAGCCAATGGAATGGGAAAATATTCGTGAATTCACTGTTATGGACAAATACTTTTTTGAAATTAGCTTATTAGAAAATAAAATTAATGATCTAGTCCAGGCATTGGCAAACTTTCTGTAAAGAGCCAGATGGTGAAGATTTTAGGTTTTGCTGGCCGTAAGATCTCTAATGCAACTTCTCAACTCTGCCATTGTGGCGGCTGTAGACAGCACATAAACAAATGGGCGTGGCTGGGATCCAATCAAAGCTGTCGGTCTGCATGATTTGGCCCCTGGGCTGTAGTTTTCCAACTGCTGTGTAGTCAGAGAATTTATTCTTTTTATAACTGAAATTTTCTTATTTGAAAGGTGGGAATCAGTTGCTATCCTGGAAAAAATGACAGACGTTCTCCTGTTATTGGTACTTTAAGACTTTGACTTCGATGTCTGGGGTTAAACTGGAAAGCCCTTTGAAAATTCTCTGAAGAATTGTGATGTAAACATGGACTTGTTTGTTAGGAATAGATCACATCAATCTCAAACAAAAGGTTAGTGTCTCAAAGCTTCTTTGATATTAGTGGCTCATAACTCTCTTGCTATACAAATTTATCCTCTAATCAAAGCTACTTATAGCTGTTAATTTCAGTGGGAGCCAGGCTTAGAGGCAGGGAAGTATATGGGTACCATACATTTGTTAGAGCTTGTAACTATGTGATCACAAATATTGAATATTCCAGAGCTCTAATACAGATTTGGAGAGTCTGCTTTTTGCATAGTTTCCATACCATAAAAGCAGCAAATGCAAGATCTGTCCTCAGTGTCATTGCTTCACGCTTTAGTAAATCCGGATGTTTGCTTCTGTTTTCATGGATTCTCTCACAATGCAGACTGTTACTTCTGTGTCAATCTCCAATTGGATGTTATTACTCGCATTTCAAAGCTAAATAAAATTGGGGAGGTGGTTTTAAATATACATCTATATAAATATACATATTTGTGTATTTTGAGAGGGTAAGTTGGATGTGAGCTAGGACAAGGGTCTCAAGGTCTGGGCTGCTCTTCCTAAATGTTATCTTGCTAAATGTTAAAAATGTAGCACAGTGTTTTGCAGAGGTAGCTGTGAACAAGATGAGGTTGAGAGGAACTCAACCAGATAAATGTAGCCAACTGCAAAGAGAAGAAATCAACATGAAATTGACTGAATTATATGTAAGCAACGGCTAAACCTCCCTTCCCCTTGTGTCCTTTACTGGCTGTAAGTAAATAATACTTCATTGCCACAACCATGGCTGGTTCTTGAATAGAACATCCCAAGCTTTAAACCCCTTGAGTTCAGTATAAATATATATAACTACATATATAAATACATATAAATATATATAGTTTTAAAAAATAAGCTTCTTACAAACTCCCAAATACCTGTGGATATTTATACCTGAAAAATTTCAATGTTAACAGTGCTTAAATGAGGTTGGATTTCATACTTTGAAACTTCCCATCTATGATACTTTGTTGTTCTTGTATTTCGTTTTAATACTCTTTGCAGACACTTTATTATTGCTTGGTGGTTGGCTTATTTTTGGAGACATCCCTCCATCAAAGCATAATATGTAATGAATAAGGTGGATCACACCGGAAAAGTCGGGTGTGATATCTTTTGTTCAAATATAAAGTATAATGGTAAAGCAACAGGACTGATATTTTGTGCCTTAAAATGTGGCTTTAAAGGATTTTTCAAATGTTTTAAGGAGTGGAAACATCACTGAAATTTGTATTGCCTCCTAAGATTCATTTTTGAAGGAAAATGTTCATTTAGTTAGAGAAGCTAAGATCCATTTTAAAAGTCCTGTTACTCTATACTTGTATCTTGGAAAAGCACAGCTCTTATTCTCCCTTGTGAAGATAATTTGGATGAATATAAGAAACTGTCAACAGGTTTGTAATTTGTGTCTCTTTGAAGAAGTCTATGGATGCTCTGCTGCTAATTTCCTCTTCTCCTCAGCCCCATATGATGAGATTAGATTTGGGGAGAATTCCTCCTTAATACCTGTAATTCCTACTGTCCTTTGTGGGTGATATTCTGAAGGTGACCAGATGAAGAGGCAAGAAAAGTAATTATTTCTCTCTGGTGGAGCCAAGTAGTGGAAGGGAGCAAAGTGGGGTTTTGGGAGGTGGGGGTAGGGGAGAATAGAGGCATAGACCGGAAGGAGAGAGGACGTACTCAAAGGGACAACACATGGAATTATTTTTGTTTAAAATAGTTTAACTTGAGAAAGATAAAATCTGTATTAACAGAGAAGTAGAAGCGACCATGAAGAAGTTTGAATTAAGGCTACAGAGCTTGTCTTTCTTTGGTATATTTCTTTCCCTCTTAAAATACATATGTACCACCCCAAACCTCTTCAAATGAAAAGATTTATTGTCCATTTTATAATTATGAAGGAGACAGATTTATGAAGAACACTTTTAAAATAAAGAAATAAAATGATAAAAATTACCCATCATTAATCACACAGAGATACTAATGGTAGAACTTGATGGTGTGTTCTCCCCATTATCTCCTTTTCCCTTCTTCCTTCCTTCCCCCTTCTCTTTTTCTGTTTTGTTTTAAAATTCTTTTTTAAACAAAAAGAGGATCTATCACATTAAATATATTGTTTCACAAATTGCCTTAGTATATGACAATATATCTATCTCAGTCACTGCATTTGCCCCAACATCATTTTTAAAAAAACCAATTTACCTAGTTCTATTCTGTAATTATAAAAGCACTACATATTTATTGCAAAATAATTTAGAAACTATACAAAAACAAAGGTAAAAATTGTATTTAATACTCCTATCAACTGTTGCCGATATTTGTTCTACAGGGCCCTTGAAAGAAGGCATTTATGCTAAAATAAGCTTGGGAGATTTTGGATTTAATGCATTTAAACAGGTTTTCTTTCGCTTCAGAATGTTTTGAGACCGTTAATATGCTAAAGTGTATTATTGTGTTCACAAAAGGGAGATAAAATATAGAGCTTCTCATCTGACCGGAAAATAATTTATTCCAATAGATTTTTTTTTCTTTAGAACAAACTTTGGTGAACAATATTCTTTACATACACAGAGAGTCTTTGTTTATTTACTTATTCCCAGGCGACCATTTTAATGACTGGACATTAATTTAATACATCACGCGCTTCTGTCCGCGTAAGCGAATGGGACCCTGACGTGTCAGACAGCCCCGCCCTGGCAGACATTCAGGTTGCTTCCATTTGTTAGCTGTGTTGGAATCAACGCCTTGTACATCTCTTTCTGTAAACTTGCCTAGTTATTTCCTTAGGAGAAACTCCTAAAAAAAAGATACTGTAGTCCTTTCAATTTGTCTGTGTTCTGCGATTAGTTTCTTTGCCCAGGAACACAAGAGTTCTTCATGAAAAATAATGAGGATGAAGATTAGTTCAAATGTGTCTACTCACAAAGGGTAAACTAACATGAGCAGAATGGACTATCAGAAATAGGGTTTGCTAAATACTTGCAACTATTCACAAGACAAATAGGCATTTATAAAGAAGTAGTTGTCAAGATGCTTTTTTCAGTATGGGAACTGGGAGCTTCCCTTATTAAAAAATAAAGTAAAAGAACAAATTCAGAATATGTTCTTTTCCCCATTGTAGAGAGTCAAAATTTTAGAAGGAACAATATCTTCTGACTTTTAAATAAAAGCACATTTTAAATTCAAGATGTAGAAATAGATCCCTACTCTTTCTATAAACACTTTGCCTCTTCTCATTCACAAAAGCGTGACATACTCTATGTAGTGTTTTATTAGAATTATGACTTCATTCTACCAAAGGTCCCTTAAGATATTTCACTGGATTTTTATACAGGCTGTGGTCTCATCCTGCTTAGGAAAACAGTAAGACAGCAAATCTGTTTGATCAGATTTTCTCTGTCTGAATTTAGGAACCTGCCTTGAAGCTTTTGAACCATTACATACAGGGCTGAGCAAAGGCTATCGTTTGCTTATGTGATAGATTGAGATCAAGAATGTTAATGTTATCTCCAAGAACACTTTTTAATTTATATCAAAATTGTATAAACAGGGTCACCAGGGCTAGATGGGATGTCAATGACCTATGAAGATCAGAAAGTAAACAAAAGATCTTAAAATAAGCATGTAACCTGAACACCTTGAGGGTTGTTGTATATTAAAACGCAATTGTTTATATAAAGAAAGGGAAAATTACTTAGTGCTAATTCTGTTTGTGACAAGCTCCTTCTTCCTCAATCCATCAGCAGAATGGTGGTTTCACTCTGCCAATTTTGAAGGGCTGTGAAGAAAACCAACACGAACTGGCCTTTGTGATCATGATGGCCCGCAGAAGCCTCCCATTTCCTTTATGGCGCTGGTTAGCTTCAGGCTAAGTTCTTTCTTCAAGATAGGTGTTGTTGAAGTAGGGGGTTAGCCAGGGGACCCGCTTAAGATTAAAGGAGTAAAATATGGTTGACAGGAAGAGATGGGTAGATTCACTAAGGTACATGTTCAAGGATTTCTTTGAAGCCCAAACTTCTGTCTTCAAAAGGAATTCCAACCAGATGGGGAACAAATGGGAACATGTCTTTGGGTGGGTAAGCCACAGAGTTTGGGTTCAAGGATGGAGGAGTGCTGAGTCCCAAAAATTTCATGAGAAGAGGACAACAAATTAAGAGAAAGCAAGCAGAATTTTATCGTGGTTTAATAGACATATATAATTACGGATCAGAAACTGAGGCAAATTAAAGACTCTCAGGAGCAGTTTTTCCACGATAAACAAAAGATGGATTAGCTTTCCACACGGGCAAGGGTGTGACTCAAGGGGCGGTATCGTCTAACAATTACGTACATTGCCTGGAATTGGCTCCAGGTTCCCCTAGTTACACTCTGTGGCCTAGGGGAAGTAATCTGACCTCTCTGTGCCTTTCTTCGTCATTACAATGGGAGTATAATAGTATCTACCTGCTGGGTTAGTTGTAAAGATTAAATGAGTTGCTACATGCAAAGTGTTCCGAACAGCGCTTGACATCTAAGTGCCAGCAAACATTAACCATTACTTTTAACATTTGAAGACTCACTAAGATGAATACTCTGCTAAATGATAACTCTTCTGCTGCCTGTGATTCCACCTGATAGCTTAATTTACTTGGTTCTTAATGACCTTTTTGATCTTTAAGAGTCACCTTTGAAAATGTAAATCATCCACAGGGTTCTACCCAAAGCTGTTATCAATGAATAAATACCACAGTAGGGATCAATTGCCATCTATATCGCCTGGATGGGACAATACCTTGGGGAGGGGGAAGAGGTGCTGAGGCAGAGGGAAAGCTCCTAGGACAAGCTTAACCCACCTTTATACTTCACACCCAAATTAACCCACCAATTACCATTTCTCTAATTGCAAGGGAATCCTCAAGCCTACAATGTTTCAGTGCAAAGCACCAGAGAGAGAATGTGCGCATATTATTCTGCGAGACAAATAGATAGCTGTGACACATTTTTCTGGCTTCTTGCCTGAACCATAGGAAGGAAAAAAAAATGTCTCGTTCAAAGGAAGACATGAAACGAGAGAAGACTTATGAAAAGTTGTGTGGGTTGATTGTGAAAAGACCCTGTGAAGGAATTCAGGAGTCTTTGCTTTGGATGAGGGCTGGGAAAAGCCGTTCGCACATGGCTGAAACTGTAGGTCAGCCAAACACATGCTTGAGGCATTGAGACAGGAGATACAGGAAGGGAAGGACAGGCCGACACACTCATGCAATCAAAGAGGAAGGTATTTTATAAACATATATCCTTTTGGAATACCAAGTTATATTTTATGGTTTCGTATTTTTGTTCTTGAATTACATATGGCAGGGTAGGACATTATAATCTTCTCAACGTTTGGTTTTTCTTATGGTGTTAATCTGATCCCAACTGCATGGTTCGTTCACAGACATTCATTCATCTTTAAAGTCAAAGGCAGCTGAATGGTTGTTTTACTAGAATAGTGATTCTTAAAACTTTTGATTTCAGTGTCCCTAAGACATTCTTAGAAATCACTGAGGATTTGTGTTTCATCATTATATCCATCAATATTTACCGTATTAGACATTAAAACTGAGAAAAAGTTTAACTATTAATTCATCTAAATAAAATAACAAACCCATGTTATAATTCCATAAATAATATTCTTTGTAATAAGACATAACATTTCAAAAGCAAAAAAACAAAAGAATAGTGGAAGGAGTTGCAAATTTTCGGTTTACTAGATTCTCATATTTGCTTCTGTACAATTTGTTCTGGCGTTTCTATCACATAGCCTCTGGAAAACTCCACTGTACTCTAATGACAGAATGAGAGTAAACACACAGAAAACATTTTAGTATTATTGTCATGATAGTTGTGAATTCACAGACTTTCTGAAAAGGCCGCGGGTAACCCCAGGAACCTCCATTTCAAAAACTACTATTCCAGGACAAAGGCTTAGGCGTGGTCAAGGTTGGTTGACCTGATTTTACTGTTGTTGTTTCGTTATTGTAATTTATTGATTCTAAGAGAACCATTTTTTTCACACCCTGAATTTGAGTGTCATCGCTGGTGCAGGTATGAACCTGGTCATAGCTGTTCACTTTGTCACCATTTTGGTGGGATTATGTGTGTTGTTGCTGTTATGTGTTGAGCTTAATTTCTGTTTAAAAACTCTTTCATTCAGAACTTACAGTACCATTAGGTGTTAAAATGAAAAGTTACTATGTATGCAGAAGTGCAAGGACTGAGCAGTGGGGCATACATTTGACATTAGTGAAACAATCTTGGAAGAAAGAATAAAGCTCTGTATTTTCTAGCACAAGAGTACAAGTGAGCGCTTTACGGTGGGTAAGAAGGGAATAAATCTACAAATAGCTGTGGCTGTATATTGTGTGTTGCTCCTGAGAAACGTGCAAAATGATTGCCTATCATGCCAAACAACACACTGAAGCCACAAAAAGTCACCCAAATTCCTGGTATAGAGGTAGAGAGCTGCACAGCATTGAGAGAATGGTGTGAACAATCTACGGATCACATAGGAATGTCATTAAGGTGGGTGTCATAGCTTAATTGGCAGTAGTTTTCCTTGCTCAGATGTCCATGAAATAATTCATGTCTTCCCACTGATGTTATCTTAGATCGAGTGAAACATTTGTAACAATATTCTCGACTGGTATCTTGGTTTCCTAAATCTGCTATAACAAGGTAACATAGTTTTATGTGGCTTAGAACAACAGAAATATTTTCTCTCATAATTCTGGAGGCGAGAAGCCTAAAATCAAAGGTTTCTTCGGGGTCACATGCCCTGTGAGGCTATGGCAGAATTGCACCTTGCCTCTGTCTGGTGTCTGGTGGTGGCCGCCAGTCCTTGGAATTTTCTGGCTGGTAGTTGTATCATTCCAGCCTTTCCCTCTGTAATCATGTATTCTTGTGTGTTTGCATTCACACATTATTTTCCTCTTTTTATAAGGGCACTGTTCATATTGAATTAAGGACCCACCGCAGGGTGAGGTCCAGTAGGACCCCATTTTAATTACTGTCATCTACAGTGGCCCCATTTCCAAAGAAAGCCATGTTTTGAAGCTCTGAGGGTTAGGACTTCAACAATATCTTTTGCGATGGGGCCAGGGGGAGCACAATTCAATGCACAACAAGTAGCACAGAACACACAAAGCCTTTGGCAGAGAAAATTCTACGTGTTCCCAAATTCTGTTTCATATTCTTCCACCCTGGGCACCAAACAATCTGTGTTTCCTAGTCCCCTTTCAGTAGGGCAAGACCATGTGTTTAATTATGAACAATGAAACCTGGGTTCTGGGCTGAGGAAGTAAAAAGCCCCCATGTTACCGTTCAGCCTCTTGATTTTTTTCTAGATAGTGAGTGTAAGAGCAGGGTGACGAGACCACAGCAGGTGGACCCCTGAGTCGCCCTGAGGATGTAGCTGGAGCACCGCACTGTGGGGAGTTGTCTGAGCTACAGCAACATTTATATCAGTGAGAAGTGAATGCGTACGTGTTAAAACATAGATTTTTGTACTCATTTGTCACAACAGCATAATCTAGCTTATCCTGATTAATGCAAGAGGTCGAAGATGACATGACACTGAATTTTCAATTCACTTTCTGTAAATGTATCTAATATTTTTCCTAAGGATTAAACACTCCTTTCAACTTTCAAATATTAATTATTAATATTGCATACCATCTCAGTAGAATAAAGGGCAAAATAAGATGATCATTTCAACAGATGTGGAGAAAGAAAAAAATCCAGCACTTTTTTGGAATACAAACACTCAACAAGCTTGGAGGAGTAACCTTCTTCAATCTCATAAAGTGCATCTATGAAAAACTCATCATAAATTTAAAATATGATTCAACCTGCGGTCCTAAAAGTCAAGTTACTCCTTCTCCCTCTTACTGCTTTGTTTCCATGACCCAGAGTAGCGACAGGCTCACACAGGCTACCTTTCAGAAGAGCAACATCTTTATTTTAAAGATAAAATTAGTACATGTTTACTTGTACTAGCCAGGACAGGCATTATCATTCTCCATTAAAAAAAAAACAAAACAAAAACACACTTCCCCCAAATTTAAAGGTTTATAATAATAAGTTTATTTTTTACTTGGATGACGTGGCCCCTGTGGGTCGTCCGGGCCTCCCCTCTCCCACAGCTTCTCATTTCAGGATCTGGGCTGATGGAGAAGCCCCGATCTCAGGCGTTGCTGGGCTTCTCAGCAGAAGGGGACGTGCTCTGTAGGGTCTTGCACCGGCAGTGAAATGCGCCAGCCTGGAAGTGACACGTGCCGTTTTTGCTTATAATTCATCAGACAGAGCCAATCATATGGTGCCACCAAACCCCAAAGGATCCTGGTGTATGTAATTCTTTCATGGTCTCCCAAGATAAGGAACTTCAACAATGCGATGAAGAGATTCGTGGATTACCTTACTGTAGAAATTCAAGTAGTAGAAAAATATGTCACTCCGAAATACCCCAGAGATACCCACTGTGTTTAAGTTGGTGTAATGTTTTCTACTCTTAGAGAAATATCCATATGCACACTCACAATTTTCATTTTAAAGCATCCCGCTAGAGATGCCACTCTATAATATGCTTTCCCTGCCCTAACCCGCCCAGCAAGGTCGTATTTCTCCGTGTCAAGACATGTAAGTCTACCTTACATCTTTTAACTGATGCATGCTATGCCACTTTATGGGTAAGCTGTGGTTTGTTAATTAACTCTGTCCAGGTGAACATTTAGGTTCTTTCTAGTTTTTCATATTATTAAACATTTTGAAGTCAATACTCTTTTTAAAAAAATATTTTATTTATTTATTTTTAGAGAGAGGGGAAGGGAGTGAGAGAGAGAGGGAGAGAAACATGATGTGCCAGACAAACATTGATTGGTTGTCTCCCCCACACCCCCAACCGGGGGTGGGGGTGTTGGGCTGCAACCCAGGCATGTGCCCTGACCTGAATCGAACCTGCAACACTTCAATTTGCAGGATGACGCCTAACCCACTGAGCTACATCAGTAGGGGCAAAATCAATACTCTTGAATGCACATTTTAACCAGCTATAAATGTTTGCGACTGACTAAATCAAAATGACAAAAAAAATGAATGAATGAGGATAACCCATCACCAGTGATCTGAGATTCCCAATGTGGTTAGTAAAGAAAAAAAAATATTATTCAAACCCTTTTACATGGTTCAGCATATCACAGAATGGCAATAAATGCACAGGAATTCTTAGCTGTCTTAATGCAGCAGGTCATTCACATTAAGATTTCTAGAGCTCCTTTAGACTCCCCAAATTTTTTGATATGAGATGTAACATCCTCTCTCCCAGCCTGTGGAAACAAGGCGTATTGTAATATTTTTGCCCTATCTGAAAAGTCTGAAGTTCCTGAGAAATGAACACGACGATAATGTTACTGCTCCTTTATTTTTATCTTCAGTTCCAATTCCTTCCCATATATAGATGAGAATGACTAGTTATTTAAGTGAGAAATCTGATTCTAAAGATAGGCTTTTAGCAGCTTAAACCAATCAGGAGTACGTCAGCTTGAACAGCTTGTGACTCTGACTATGAAGGTGTTCATCGTCCCAGGAGGAGGCTGGCTTTGGCAGCTCTCAGCGCTGATGGGTGAGGCAGTATGCAGTTGGTTAGGGGGGAAGGTGAGGGAAGGTTACTGCAGAAGATAAATGAGTTCCTCGACATATGAACTTACTCCCCAGGCTACTCAACTTGGCTTAGCTCCGCAGACAGTTGCTTGCTGGATTCTCACTGTGAGGCGGCCAGCACCATGCTTGGAGCCCTGCAGGAAAAATAAACCCCGCTGAACCAACCAATATACTGGGGAGGGCTTGAGTAGTTTTAGTAAATTCTGAATCAAGGGAAAAACAGTGGAGCGTGGGAGTGTTAAATATAGGCTGGTCCCTATCGTACAGTGCTTACTTACATGAGCTTTATAAGGACTCATCACAAAAGGCAACTAAAATAAAAACAAACAAAAAAAATCGTCTTTAGGCTGCTCTATTTTCTGTTTAATTCAAGCTATATATGATATGGTAGCCTATTTTAAAAATATGTTCTATTTCAACAATTTTAATTATATAGTTATTTTCTTAGCTTCTGGGGTGGGGTGGGGAGAGAGAGAGAGGGAGAGGGAAAGTACACTCTGGTGTCACTTCTTAACTTCTCATCAGGCTACTAATCCAATCATGAAGGCCCCAACCTCCTGACTTCCTCTAACCCTAATTACCTCCCAAAGGTCTCATCTCCAAATGCCATCCCACTGGGGAGTAGGATGTCAACGTATGAACTTGAGAGGGATGCAAACATTCAGTCCATATGAAGGGGTGTTAAATTCTTGGCTTGCTATTCATTCCCCAAGAGATTCCTAGAAAATGGGAGTTTAAAATTTCTATTTGGATAATTTCTAAGCTAAAAACTTCCACTTTAAAAAGGATGCACATGCAAAACAAACATCATTGTCCTCTTCATCTTGCACTGGGCAGAACTTCCCTGCTTTCATTCCCACTCTCATTCTTCACATCACATCCCGGCAGATTTTTAAATGATGGATTCAGATGAAGATTAAAAGAAGCAGCAGTGAAAAACAGTGAAAAGCACACTGAGCTGCTGATCCTCTAGATAACCCCCAGATAACCTCCTGTTTTCCAATTTCTCTCCTACCTCTATTATCCAAATCTTTAATTTGACTTCATTTTGTTATCTACCCGAAGTCCCACAATTAAAGGGCCCTTTTGGCTAACGAGCATTAGCTTTTAAAATGCAAATATTTGTGTGTGTATGAATGCGTCTGTGTGTTTAGGAGGAGAATGCCAGGTTAACAAATTACTAATTATACTGACAGTCGGGGATGCTGGTTAATCCAGGTTCTTTCCTTGCTGGCAGGTGAGACCACAGAAGTTGTTTGAAGGGGAAGAGATGGAGCGTGGGAGAGAGGATGTGGGAAGAGGTCAGAATGTGGCACCAATGTGTTCACACCAGTACCATTCAGCACCTTGAGAAGTGCTTGTCCCACAATGAGCACTAGCTATTTGTTGGATGAGTGAAATGAAAAAGTACTATCGAAGGGTCTTTGTAGACTGGGATACTAGCTGGTGGTGGGGCTTGAGTCTTGTAAAAGGAAATTAACATGACATAACATAACAACTTCCTCTCATCTTTGCCAACATTTCCTGAGTGTGACTCCTTGTTTTTCTTCCTTTTCTTCGCTGTCAGTTCTTGCTGGCCTTGATCCTGGAGGCTCTCTAATCTGTTGCTCTCAGTGTAGATAAGCTGTTCATTCCCTGTAATTTGCACCTGAAAATAAACAAGGGAAGTCTCTTGCAGGAAAAGGATGCAATTTTAGGAATACAGGGAAGGTGATTACTGATTGATGTCTGAAATCTTACATAGAACTTGATTCCTTAGCTTAAGTTTTCATCATTCTTGGGAATATAGCAGAGGAGCACTAGACACTTGGGTCTAGCATTTGCTTCATCCTAAATAACTGAGTGATGTGGCCCCAAGCACTTCTTATATCTTGCTTTTCTAAGAATACTCCCTGAGCCCTTTTGAATCTAGCAACAGTGTTTTCTGTACAAAGCAGACTTTCAGAACCTAGTAGTATTTTTATGTAGACAGGTTTCAAGCGATGTCATTTTAGACTAGATTTACAATGAACATTCGTTATCTTGTTATATTACTTATTTTGGAAGTAAGAGAGTCGAGGCAGACATGAATAGCCTGTTTATTTTGTGTTTCATTCTTTAAGTTTGATGAGCCATTAAAGTAGAATAATTATGCATGGAAAGGAAGTTAAGATGAAGGGAGAACTAATAATTTTGGCTAAACAAGGAGTTTTGTGTGCCCTCAAGAGAGAGAAGCAGAATTTGGGGAGCGGTCCGTTCTTACCCCACAATGTTGCCACACTCTGATTCTGTGACAGAGGAAGTAATTCAGCCTCTGAGGGTTTTAGTGTGCTTATCTATCAAATGACATCTTCGAACTAGATGATCTCTAAAGTCATTTTTTCTTTCCTATAACTTATTTATTCAAAAAGCAGTTGTTGACAGCATTCCATGGGCCACGCATTTTTTAAGCACTGGGGATACAGCGATCAGTAAAACAGACAAAAAAAGCTTGCTCTTTTGGAGTTAACTTTCTAGGTGGAGAAGGATACACGAGAATCAAATACATAGTAAGAAACATAAATACACACACATACAAGCGTGGACAAAAGTCGGTTTGTAGTTGTGAGCATGTGAAACGCAGAGTTTACTCTCGAACTACTATTTACTAATTATTGTGTTACTTTCCATACGAACGACTGTAAACCTACTTTCGCCCACTTCTGTATGTGTGTTTCAAGGGGGCGTATGGGCATGGTGCTGTTGAGGTTCATCCCTGTGCTTTGTGTAACACTATTTTGTATCTCTCTATTATCGATTGATATTATCTGTATAGATTTATATGGATTTTAAATAAGGATCTTGCATAAATGAGACCCTTTCCCCCTCGCAAAATGTGGATCAGAATCTTGCTACCGAAAGGGAAACGTAGAACTGGAGAATGAAGCCGTGTGCCTGGCGGCCTCGATACTGGATCATCTATCATGTTTCTCCCACTTCCGGGACATCTTTCCTTAGTGTCAGTGAGCTTCCTTCTCCCTTTGAATGTCAATAGGAGGCCCCATGTGTGACAGTGCCTTGGCCTTGGCCTTGCCCCGCAGGCACTTGACTCTCAATTCTAGAATCCCAGTCTTCGGGACGAGGCCCACCTAGCCTTTCTTGTCAACAACGACATGGTTTCTATGCCATCCGTCAGCCAGCTGGCTCTTTTGCCCGGTCTAAGTACTGCAGGAGGGAGCAGCATTCCCTTGTCCTTGGCTGCAGGTATCGGGCACACAGGTGTTGGCTTTTATCTAAACCAGGTGAAAAGATTCCACTGGAGCTGGCGAGGCTCCCAGGGTCCTCCTTTGGCTCTCCGCTCTTTTCTCGCCATCCCACCTGTTGGTCTGAATGTCGCGGCAGGAGGAGCTGGGTGTCTGATGCTCGGGAAACTGTCCACTTCGGGCTCATCTTTGAGAAGCCGCTGATCTTCCTTTTGATCAGTTACTGAACAGAGCCAGATTGGATAATCCAGGGAGATGATTATGACCTGAAGAAAAGCATATCTTAGAGGTGTTTTGGGAATGTGTAGCTCCAAGTACACAGTTTTAATGACGCAATAAAAGAAACGATTTTCCTAGAAAACAGAAATTGCATTCTGACAGGTGATGAGTTGGCATGGTGTCCAGTTAGCCGATTTTTGGCCTCTTGCAGGCATTGCTTTGTATCCTTGGGGCAGCTAAGAAGGCTCTTATCCCCGGGGGGGGGCACGGGATTAGTCGGTGGTACTAACGACCCTGCTTTAGCCGTTTGCTCCGTCTTCCTGAGCAGCGAGGAGAAAAGCCGCGGGCAACCATGGTGTGTGTATTCGAAGGGTCAGTTTTCCCTGGCTGTTCCTTCTTTCCCATGGTTCAAAGGTTCTTTCTTCCCTTTTAAAAATCCAAGCTTCCAGTGGATGACAGCACTGTGATACATTCCTATAGTGGAATAATACGTGACAATCGAAATGAATAAATCAGAATAACATGTGTCGAACCGTGTATATCTGAAGAAGTATGGAGTAACCCTGGCCGGATGGCTCAGCTGGTTTCAGTGTTGTCCCTCACACCAAAGGGCTGCGGGCTCGGTTTCTGTTCAGGGCACGTGTCTAGGTTGTGGCTCAGTGCTGGTCGGAGGGCACATACAGGAGGCAACCGATAGATGTTTCTCTCTCACATCGATCTCTCTCTCTCTCTCTCAGATCAATGAAACATATCCTCAGGTGAAGATTTAAAAAAATTATGAAATGAAAAAGACCAAATTACATATGTACAATATGATACCATTTGACTAACATTTAAAAATATGCAAAATGACTCTGTGTGTTGTCTAGGGAAATTTACATGTGTATAAAAGTATAAAGATATGCTTCAGATGACAACCTCCACACTCAGAATGAGGGTTCCCTCTGTTGGGGAGTGGAGAGGCGTGCGTTTGGGAGGGGTTTGCAAGGAACTTCAACTATGCTTATGGTATTTAAATGTGTAACCAACTGGATGGCAGTCCCAAAGGTGTCCTATATTGCAATTCATACTTTTTTATATACTCAAAAACATTTAAAAGGTAAATTTAAAACTCACGTTAGGACTCATTAATTTTTTTTATGCTCTAAATCATTACACTTCTAAAGGCTTATTTAATATTTATTCATTTTTACCAGTTACCTAATTTCAGATTTTGACAAAGAAATGAAGTTAGGAGGAATGTTCTTTGACTTCAAAACTTCCAAATGGCAATGAATTGTTTGTTCTTCGAAGGCAGTTGTATCCTCTGAAACAAATACATAATGTCATATCAACCTCATTAATGATGTGGAACACAGGATTTTACATAAATGTTGCGGTAACCCTTTTTTCAAAGAGTGTCGGAGTTTAAGTATTCATCGGTGAACTATTTATTGAGACTGCTATGTCTATCGCACCATAAAAGGTGTCATGGCGGGCCCGGGGTGGAAAAAATGTTCACTTTACAAAATGTGGAATATAAAATGAAAAGCAGAAAGAACCACAGTGGATTTCACCCAGTTTCCGAAGAGGAAATGCAACAAAATACAGTGGGACAAGAACCCACTGGGAGCGGCTGTACCAGACTGAATGAGTGGGGTTTGCTGGGTCACTCTGGCCTCATCCCAGGCCAGGATGGAGTGGCAAGAGCTGGGTTGCTCCTGTAGCTGAGCTCTAGCCTTTGAAATTGTCAAGGCCCAGCTGTACCTCTTTCCCTGATTCCCAAGGTCCTGTTGCTCACAGTCTGTGAGAGGGGCCCTTTGTCCCATGAAAATCTACAAAAGCTACTCTGCACTGGGGGCCCCACTGGCCTGGTCCAGAGGGTGGACAGTGCTGACAACAGTGTGTTTTAGGATGCAGGTGGTACCCTATGAGAATGGAGATGGAAAGGCAGAGGAAGAGAAATGATGCAATTTCTTTTCCAGCTAAGGAGAAGGATAGCAGAAATGAACGAGATCTGTGTGGAAATTTATATTAGGGGATAAACAAATGAGTTTTGTGCCCGCCTCTTTAAGTCTCTTCAATGCCATGTTCATTTCTCTTTTTTGATTACCAGGTAGTGCTGTCCTCAGTCTCCTGGGCATACTTCTTTCCCGATCTGGCACAAACTACCCCTCAGGGCTTAAAGACAGGCGGATGACAGATGATCAAGGTTTGCATCTCTTAATCAAGCTGCCTCATTCGCCCATCTAAAGAGCAGTTTAAAAAGCACATCTAGCAGATCGCAGCCTCCAATGCTCATACCTTATTTACTCCAACTTTCACTTTTGAAAAATCTAAAGAAATTCTCATGCAGGTTGTGACCAAAGAAGAGGGCAAGCTATACATTTCCTATGCAAGGGAAGGATACTTCTTTATTTGAAATTCAGTTGCTGAATTGTACTGGCTACTGTCTTGACCTTCCAGCCGGCTTAAGGATTTGTGTAGGTTAACACTGAGAACGTGAACTGGTGTTGCCAGAGTGATTTTTCTAAATGATGCTCGTTAGGTAGTTCTTCATTTGTTGGATGGTAATGGCTGTTGTCTCTTTTGCTTTAAGCGGAAGGAAAGTACTGTTGTAGCACATTTTCCTTTTGTTTACCTGCTGCGCACCCACCATGTGTCCAGCCCTGGGCTAGGTCATTTCTACCCGGTGCCACCCTTCCACCAATGTAATGGTTGTCTCTGTAACACTTTCTTTTCTCTAGCTTACTTTATTGTAAGAATACATTATATAATACATATAACATACAAAATGTGTGTTAGTCAATTATTTATGTTATGCGTAATGCTTCCGTTCAATGGTAGAGTTAAGTTTTTTGGGAGGAGGGGTTCAAAAGTTATACACCGATTTTTGACTGTTCAGGGCATCGGAGTCCCTAGACCCTGCATTGTTCAAGGGTCAACTGCACTTTTCAGTGTTTGCCCTTTGCAGGAAGATTTTGGCTGTGTCTCTTATCGTTACATGGGAATATCAACCTGCAGAATTAGCTATCTTAGCTAACGAACCTTTGGACACAGTGGAGTCTGAAGTTTTGTTCTCACCAGAGATGAAAGGGTCACAATAAGACATGTAAACATTACACCTCACCCCCGCAGGCCTTTTGTAGCAGGAAAATTGCTTCTCTGTGGTACAAAGGAGTCGGTTCTATCTGGCACTTGGAAAACTTGTATAAAATAAGGCCTTATTTGTGGTTAGTTTTGGCCTGCAAAGGGTGATGCTGTCTATCTGATTGAACTTAGTGATACATTTTAATCTATGATTTACAGCAACCTGACACTGACGTTCATTTAGCTCAGATTACAAACGAAGTAATTCGCTCCTTAATGAAGTGTACCCTGCATGACATACTGACCATGTGAGCTGACAATCATTGCTTTACAGTAGGCTTAGGTTACATTTTCTTTCGTCATTGAAAGTAGGTTGTCAGTTAATAAACTTAAAACAAGGCCTGCTGACCTGCCATTTTTCCAGAAGTACTTTATTGGTGCATCCGAGAAGCACATATTAAATCAACTACTGTTATCGAGGGAAAGAGTAAAAAAAAAAAAAAATGCATGTATTCAGTGTTTTCAGATGAAAGGCTTTTCCATGCATTTATAGAAACATCTTTAAACTTTTTATTTTGCAAATGCCAAACTTATAGAAAAGTAAAATATTTTGTGCCATGATTATCGGTATACCTTTCACCTAGATTCACTGAATATTAACATTTTGTCACATGTGTGCACCCTTTCTCTCTTTTTTGTGTATGTACATATGTATGTTTGGATTATTTTAAAGTAAATTACAGACATCATGACACTTCCCTCCTAAATACTTCAGCATGTATTCTCGAAGAATTAGGACATTCTCTCTTATGACTAGAATGACATTATCACACAGTATGAAAATTAACAATTTGGTAATATAATCGAGTATATAGTGCATATTCCAGTTTCCCCAGTTGTCCCTGAAATGTGTTTTTTGAAATCCAGAATTCAATAAAAATTTACACCTTGCATTTGGTTGTAAAGCATTTATACAGAATGTTATGAGTAAAAATGAAAGGGCAGGAACTTTGATCCACAGGGACCTGAAAGGGTTAGTGATAAAGTGCTATGATGTTTGGTACCAAAGTGTTTCTAACAGACCCCACTTGTAAAGTATATATAACCTACATTAGTGGTTATTTTTTCCTAAAGTATTTCAGCCTATTCCCATTTTACTGTACGTAAATTGGTGGGCATGTGGAAATATTATTGCTTCTTTATAATTTTAAAAACTTCAAAACAGTTGTAGGGTTAAACTCCAAATTTAGAGGATTCATCCCAGGTCTAAAAGGGAAAAGAATCTTGCACTTTCTGGCTTAAAGCAAAGTTTTTCAAAGGTATGTTTAGAATAAATGATAAGTTTCAGATAATTGAGTTTTCTTTTAATTTAGACTTCTACTTATTCTCTTGAAAGCAAAATGTGTTATAATTAAAATTGGAAAGAAGCATTAATTTCAGAGACTCTTTGCTGGGGCAAATGATGGTTTTATTCCTGCTGTGGACATTCAGAGATCAAGGTTAAGAGAATGTGGTTGAATTCAGTGTTGCAGATACACTTCTGTAATTACGTGTGTCTAAGGTCTTGTTAAGTGGAGATATAACCACTTTAGAGTTGTACTTAAAGGCAGTATAGAGAAGCTTCATTTCATGAATTACAGTTTGTGTAGATCTTATGTACTTTGTCATATTTTCATTAGCAGGCAAAAACTATTTCAGAAAGTAGGAGGTGGGAACTGTGATCTTTTATGGCTACTTTGTAGAAGACAGTGACTTTGTTTTTAAAGAAGCAAAACAATATTACCCTCTTCCATAGTAAAACATAAAAAGGTTCATGATCAATGCAATATATTTTAAAACAAAAAACCCAAAACCCCTCATCCATTGGTGATTGTTACTGAATTTTAAAATTAGCTAGAAGTTTTTCCCACATTATTTTTGAGAGTGGGAAAAGCCACATTTCATCACATTTAGGACATACTTTTCACATTTTAATATCTGAAATAAGTCTGTATCTTAAAAGCATCATGAAAAATTAAAAAATTTGGAGTATTTTTCCATCTCTTAGTGATATCATGTAAAATAATTATTCCTCATTTAGCTAAATAGGGTTAATCAGACGAGAAAAAAAACTACTGTATGACGTCACTTATATGTTAAATCTAAAAAAGTCAAAACTGTAAAAAATAGTAAAATGGTGGTTGCCAGGGCATGGGTGGGGATCCAGATAAGATTGATGGTGTTTAGGGGCACAAACTTGTAATGAGTAGTAAATAAACAGTGCAGCTCTAATGCACGATAATGACTATAGACAAAAATATTGTGCTATAATTATATATTAATAATATAATAAGTTGCTACAATGGCAATCATATTACAACATATAAATGTATCAAAGTAACATACTATACACCTTAAACTCATGCAATGTTACATGTCAAATTTATTCAATAAAAAATAATTGTGCTTCTTATTGTTGACAGCTTCTTAGTTTCAATGAAATATAATACTCAACAATACACTATTATACTATACCTACTATGAGTAATCTATAACAAAAGGGACATAGTTTTTATGAGGTTTCTAGAACTATTTGTATGATTGAGAAATTAGATGTGTGGTCCCAAAAACCTTGTAGCACAAAGGATGGGATATTGTTTGATAAATCAACCAAATTAAACTAGATTTACTCAAAAATATCAGTGGCTGATTTATCAAGTGCCTTTTTGAGGAATATAATTTAATGGTTTTAATCTATTCAGCTTCCGCATTTCCATTTCTGGTTTTGTTGGATTTATTAGAGAGCATCAACTTTCCATTCAGAGTGTCAACCAGTTCTATAATCAGAAATAATGCTTTCAAAGTCCAGGCAACGTGGATACCAGCCTGGTATTTTCTCAGCCTGCAAGGATTGTTTCTGTAGACAAACCACGTTGCTACTGAGAGCAATCTTAACCCTGAAAGAAATAATTCACAGATGATTCCGAGGATATGGAATTAGTAGTCATAGCATTTCCTTATATTTAAGAGTATTTAAACTAACTGAATTCTCCTATTGGAAAATATGTGGTAGATCAAGGAAAACAACTGTTTCAACATTTATAATGGAGTCTGGGCCCCCAGGATAATTTAGTGTTGTTACAGAAAGTGGGTGGGGGTTGTCATGAGGTGTCTCTACCTGTTCTGGTGCACAGGGCCTCCCAGATACATGCACAGATTCTGGTAACTATGTACACTTTTTATGTAGTTTAGGGTTATTGTGACCTCTCAAATAAAAATTCTGTGTTTACAAACCCACCCACCTAGGAATCAGTACCAGAAGGCCTCAATTTGCTTGTGGTAGCAGGGGAAGTGACTGAAAGTGGGCCAAGAGCCAAGCAAATGGCATTGTTTTCTCTCAGACCCCTCCTCCACATACAGCATCACAAGGCAGTGAGGTGGGTTGCCCCATCCTGGCGAATACCTAAGGCTCTGCCCCTCAAATGTAATAGGCCCCCTGAGACAAAAAAAAAAAAAATGGCCCAAATGAAAGAACAGATCAGAGCTCCAAAAATAGAACTAAGTGATGAAGAGATAGCCAACCTATCAGATGCAAAGTTCAAAACACTGGTAATCAGGATGCTCACAGAAATGGTTGAGTGTGGTCGCAAAATGGAGGAAAAAGAGAAGGCTGTGCAAAGTGAAATAAAGCAAAATACACAGGGAACTGAGGGAAGGAAACCAGGACTCAAATCAATGATTTGGAGCAGAAAGAAGAAGTAAACATTCAACCAGAACAGAATGAAGAAACAAGGATTCAAAAAAAAATAAGAGGCTGAGGAACGTCTAGGACAACTTTAAATGCTCCAACGTCTGATTCATAGGGGTGCCAGAAGGGGAAGAGGAAGGGCAAGAAATTGAAAACTTATTTGAAAAAATAGTGAAGGAAAAGTTCCCCAATTTGGCAAAGGAAACAGACTTCCAGGAAGTCCAGGAAACTCAGAGAGTCCCAAAGAAGTTGGACCCAAGGAAGCACACACCAAGGCACATCATAATTACATTACCCAAGATGAAAGATAAGGAGAGAATCTTAAAAACAGCAGGAGAAAAGGAGACTGTTACCTACAAAGGAGTTTCCATAAGACTGTCAGCTGATTTCTCAAAAGAAACCTTACAGGCAAGAAGGGACTGGAAAGAAGTATTCAAAGTCATAAAAGGCAAGGGCCCACATCCAATAATACTCTATCCGGCAAAGCTCTCATTTAGAATGGAAGGGCAGATAAAGTTCTTCCCAGGTAAAGTTAAAGGAGTTCATCATCACCAAGCCCTTATTATATGAAATGCTAAAGGGACTTATTTAAGAAAAAGAAGATGATCAAAACTATGAACAGTAAAATGACAACAAACTCACAACTACCAACAACTAAACCTAAAAAATGAAAACAAAAACAAAGCAAACA